>CM023449.1:176452491-176692756 GCA_013339765.2 Haemaphysalis longicornis | reverse complement strand
CAAGACGTGAGCTTAAGCGACAATCCCAGCGTCTGGCGTTGGCGTTCATCACTTCAAAACGATTCCTTCACGAGGCCTCCCACAGTGCGAGCTTAAACTCGACAGTAGCTGCTAGCGAGATTTGTGCGCCCGCCTGTAAACAGTAGTGAAGGGTAGGGGAATAACAACCACCGAAATTCATCATCATCGTCAGCGTCGTCATTACACGGTGGCATAAACGAGAAGCGGCGAATGGGGTTGCCACTCGAAAGTAAAGCCATTTGAAAGCAAAACGCTCCTCCAGCGGCAAGATGCCAGAGCTCTGCGACAAAATATGTGAGGCTAAACAAGGCGTCTCACGCGTTCAACTGGATATTATGATGTCCGATTCACAACTCACAAACGTATTTAGGTGTACCCGGATATTTTATTTCCATTGCTGGGGCAAATTCCACCGCCGCGGTTGCACGGTGGGGCTGTATGCTCACTTGTAAATGGCACTACGCGAGACCATATTACTAGCGAACCTGAGCAAATGTTTCAAACGGGAACCTAATAAAACCATATGAGCGCACGTACATCAGCCAAATTGTCGCTTCAATACACACAGCGAAATGGTGCGGACAATTTCGGTGAGACAAACGTTACAAACCACGTAGTCGGTTTGACGCGAGTTACGTAAACTAACTGCGACTGTTGAAATGAGCGGTTCGGTTCACAAAACGACTACACAGCGCGACATGCGTCTACGGAAACTTCTGAAAACCGAAAAAGAGGGATTTCAGTACGCCTAATGCGTCCATTGTTAGCAGCCTCCACCACCTCTCCCCTAAAACAACTGGAAGGGAGCACGCGCAATGAAGCCGCCATGCGTTCACAGGCCGCGTCAACAAAAATAACTGCGGCAGTCAACAAGTGCCGTAGAAGAGCAACTGCGGCCGCGTTTCCCGCCGGGCCCTCACCCCCTCGTTTTTCCCTCTTCACCGTGACCCCTTTGCAAGCGACCGCCGCGAAACGCTTACAGCGCCAAACATGGACCGGGAAAGGGGGGAGGTGCAGTTTTCGTTGTCTAATTTTGATATCCTTGACAGTTAAGCTGCACAGCGGCACTGCTAATGTTTGCGACTCGTACACGCGCGTCCAAACTCGAGCTCGTGATAAAACTTGCTTGCAGTACTGTACTCACGAGTGCGCATAATCAAGAGTGCAAGCGGTCGCAAAACCAGTATTCATGAGTATTGTACTCATGAGTACTGTGTACTCATGAGTACTATGTACTCATGAGTACTGTGTAGTCACGAATACTGTGTACTCATGAGTACTGTGTACTCATGAGTACTATGTACTCATGAGTACTATGTACTCATGAGTACTGTGTACTCATGAGTACTGTGTACTCATGAGTACTCAATCATAGTACTCAAACTCGTGAGTACTCATACTCATGAATGCTGTACTCATGAGTACTCATACTCATGAGTAGTGTACTCATGAGTACTGTACTCACGAGTAGTTGACTTACCCCTGTACTCACTCGTCATCATACTCACTTTTTTTTTCTGGGTGTGTACTCACTCATCATCGTACTCACTCGTGAGTTTGAGTACAAATGAGTACAAATGAGTGTACTCACGAGTGAGTACGCCGACCTATGGTGGAACCTGCTGAATAAATTTCTTAATTTGAGTCGCTCACTCCCTTTAGTAGTACCATAGCACGTGTCTATATTTTCTTGCGTGTGTTCGTTCTGTCGAAGTTTGTTTCCATCGGTGCAGGTGCAGTGTTTGGCTGTTTAGACAGGTCACAACATATTTCTGTCTTCATGCAGCCACAAAAAAACATTTTAAACATTCTGAACGTGCCTTCAATGCCCGCAAGCGGATGTTTGGATTGTATCCGCTCAAGTTTCAAAAGGGAGCGCACACAAAAAAAAAACAAATGTATCTAATGTCTATTTTTAGAAATGCCCTTGGTCTCTCTTATGTAGTAGTTCCCTCATTGCTGCTTTCAGTGTTACCGCCGCTACCCGTTCGCGTATGATTTTTCTAACGCATGGCAGTAAGGTGCAACGCAAACGAGAAGGTCGGAAGTAGCAGAAGGCATAAAAACGACATAAAATGCCGCAGTTTTTATTCTTTCCCCCTCATGTGCTCTCGTTATTTTGTACGGGAGTTGGCTAGCGTGTATTTTTATTTAACAACGCTTCAGTACTCCGTGATCACAGCGCTATCCAAACAAGCCAATAGTTTTTTCGCTAGTTTTACAGAGACTGCACGTCATCACGATGCAGCGTAATCAGTTTAATGAAGTTATAAAGCCGTATAATCAAATGTTTCATTCAACAAAAACTCCCAGTTCTTTGCGGTCATATGTCAGTCTGATAAGGCACGCATATACACAGCTTTCTTGCTCTCCGGAAAGCAAATTGATTGCGGTGTTATTGCCAGTGTATTTAGTCGGTGAACTACATTTGACGTTTTTTTTTTTCGTGCACATCGAGTAATAATATTGTAGCGTAGCGGCAGAACAGACGACATGAACGATGAGACAGTCGAACGATCTATTTACAGATTATTTACATGGCGGCCAAGCCAGGGCCCGCGCAGGCAGAGCGCACAGACAAATCTTCGTCATCGTAGGCTGGGATTACCGAGCCACGCTGCATTGCCCTCTTCATCGTCTTCTTGTGACAATATCGTCGACCATATTCTCCTTTATGTTTATTCACGTCTGCTGCCGCTCGAGCGTCCGAGGCAAATTCATGTAGCTCACCCGTAACTGTTTCTTCTGCAGAGGCACGGAATGCAGGAGAGATCCCCTCTGATGACTTTGGCGGTCACTGAGCCAGTGATCGCCAAACTACTTACCAGTGAACGGCAACTCAACAGATCAAGCAATCCGTAATGATGATCATAATGGGTATGCGCAGACGAGATATTCGCCCCCAAAACAGACGACGATTGCCCACAGAATATGAGTGTCCTATAGTGCAACAGTTACAGCCGAAGTAACATTTACAGAAGAACAGTTACAGCCGAGCTACATGTATTTGCATTGGACACTCACTTGGCAGACGTGGATAAACGTCAAGGAGGTGATGGCGAACGATATTGCCACAGTCAAGTCATTAGAAGGCAAATTTGAGGCACTCAAGAAGCGCAGGGCGGTGCCGTCAATCCCTCGTTCGCGCGAGATTTGGTGTGCACGGTAACACCCCGGCTAAAGGAGGAAGAGGATTTTCTCTCTCGCGCGGGCTTCCCTCAGCAAGCAGAGTCGCCACTAGACTGCTATAGGGTTTTTGGTCTCTTTTCTTATTAAACTATACCCCTTACTGTTGACCAGTCGCTACGTTTACGCTACAATATCATTAACCGATGCACACGAAAAAAAATTACACCATCTTCCCGTAGGGGAACCCTGAGTAGTATACGAAGCAACCATGGGGTCGATTCAAGTGCCCATTAGTTTTCAGTTCATCGTTTCCGTTAGGTTGAGGTACGGAGCTACCGTTATAATTACCGTTTGGCTTCCATGGTAACTACCACACCTTTCACTTACCGGAACTAGGAAATGGGAAATTGCGTTGACCCCATGGCTGTTTCGCATACTACTCAGGGTTCCTCTACGTAAGATGGTGTAATTTTATTAAAGGTGGGTGGGGGGTGTTAGAGTGGAGAGGCATTAAGGAGAGAGAGAGAGAGAGAGAGAGAGAGAGAGAGAGAGACGTTGTACGTAGTATGAGTTTGTCTTTATTTAGGCATTGTCATCATCATGTTCAATGTAGGTGACGTCGAGCTGTGGTTGGCGTTCCGCTTTGAATATGACCACCTTATGGTCTGTGAAATGAAAGTCAAGGACTGTTGTAGTGGATGAACCGTAAAGTTGCTGAAGATGAGGTCGATGCACGTTCCTCGGATGGTTGTGGGCTGCTTGTAATCACTGCCCGCCGAGACTCGCCGTCGCCCTCCACTGCCGACGACGATGAAACGTCGAAGGCGCGTGAAACGTGCTCGTCTCGTGCCGGCCCAGGAAGACACCGGCAACATTGCCGCTGCAGGAGCCATTAAAGGGTAAGACACCACCGGGCGTTCAGCAAGCCGAGCATGCGCAGTGGGGGTGTAGACGGCGCAAGGGGGGACATAGCCCCAACCATGAGATGCTTCGCATCTAAAAAACGTCAAATGTAGTGCTGTGGCTACAGTTCACTGGCAATTCCGCCGCAATCGCTTTTCTTTCGGGAGAGCAAGAAAGATGTGTATTTGCGTGCCTGTTGACTGGAAAATTAGATTATACGGCTTTATAACTTCATGAAACTGATTACGCTGCATGTTGATGACGTGCAGTCTCTGTAAAAGTAGCGAAGAAACAATTGGCTTGCTTGGCAAGCGCTGTGATCATGGCGTACTGAAGCGTTGTTAAGCAAAAATACACGCTCGCATACTCCCGTGCAAAATGATCAGAGCACATGAGGGGGAAAGCATACAAACTGCGGAATTTTATGTCGTTTTTATGCCTTCGGCTAGTTCGGACGTTATCGTTTGCGTTGCACCTTACCGCCATGAATAGCAAAATCATACGTTAACGGGTAGCGGGGGTAACACTGAAAGCAGCACTGTGGGAACTACTACATAAGAGATACCAAGCGAATTTCATTTGTTTTTTTTATGTGTGTGCGCCCTTTCGTGGCTGCGTATTGGAAAAACCTAAAGGAAAAAAATAAAGCCCTTCAACTCAATGTGAAAGTGGTCGGATGTGCAGAGCAGTGATTCTCCAGAATGGACTCTACCACCTTTACCCGCTTACTGCTACTACCCCATGCAATTCAAATTTCCCGCCTTCGCAGTGCTCGCACGCCTCCTGCCTGAAACTGCGCCAGCGGGAGTTCTGTTCTCTTTGTGCTTTTCACCCCGCACGTGCCGGCGTTGCACTGCAACATTTTTGCCTTTACTACCGTAAAAACCAACGCAACGGGCGTTCTTAACTAAAGGAACGCGGGCACTGCCGGTTAATTACGTGTACCTTTCCTCAAATGTACCTATAGTTTTATTTGCGCTCAACACCGGGAAGATGTATGACAAGCGCCAGTGTTTCCAGAAATTCGAACGCTTATGTCTATATAAACCGCTTGGCTTTCGAAGCCTCTGGGGTTGTTAGCCACGCAGTTGGAATGGCAGCGGGCTGTGTGTTGTTTGTGCGCCAAAGTGTGGCTGTTCAAGTCAATGAGATGGAGACCTGCCATTCAGGAAGGCTTGTGGCTTGCGATTTTAAGCTCTCTGGTTTGGAATGGGGGATTATATGCATGTATGCTTCGAACGGAGTAAACGAAAGAAAAGCATTCTTTGAGGGCACGTGCTTGTACTGTGACAACGACGAGGTACTCATCCTGCTAGGGGATTTTAATTGCGTTCTAGCCGCCATTCCAGACTAGACAGCCATTCCAGACTAGACCCGTTATGCGGAACCAGCATAACCAACCAGCCATTTCAGACTAGACAGAGCGTACGTCACGCTGGACTTAGTGCCGTTGTGGCAGGAATATTGTGCGCGGCCGTTCACGTTTAGTGACTATTGTCTGGTGGCATTTTCGATAAGAGGTTCGAACAAGCAAGAAAAAAATTTATTTGGGATTTGTGGAAGATGAATTTTAAATTTTTAGAGGATGAAGGGTTCAGTAAGAACCTTATGATGCGTATGGAAAAATTTAACGCTGACAACAAATTAGGCCACGGTGTGAAATGAGAAACCTTCAAATAGCAAACCGAAATGGACCCGGTAGAACAATCCGTAGCAATAAAAAGAGACGAGAGAAATAAGGAAAATATTTTGCACGACAATGTAGAAATATTAACACGGGAAGAGTGCCAAATGCTAGGCGAGTTCACGCCCGACATAGGAACAGTGAAACAGAAGCCAGATACAGTCGAGAGGGAGCGCTATCGCGGAGAGATGGTACGGGCAAGAACCGAAAGAATTATCGGCGATGAAGCGCCGACAAAGAGAGCGCTTGGCACCGAAAAGTCGCAAGCGCGTCGAAATGATACTGTCTTCAAGGAAAACGGGTTTATTGGAGCGAACTTGTGCTCTCCCAACAACTCAAAGAATACACATGCCGCGAAGCAGCAGTAGTCAGCAAAGTGACCTGCGCAAGAAGCGTCGGGGATTTTAATGCCATGGCGTCTGCTCTACAGGCTTATAACTTTCGGCGCGAGTGTTTCTGGAACCGGATATTACAATCCAGAACATTGTAGATCAAAGAAGATTATTCTGGGCTAGTGACATTAGGGTGAAAAAGTCTGCTTATCTGAATCAGATAGCCCGTGAGGCATAAAAAATAAAGAATGGAAGACGCGCTTCGCTTGGAACACAGATAACCGACCCGGGCGTGGCCGGCTAGTAAAAAAACAATAAATAAACAAGCCCATACATGTTTCGTGGCATTATTGCTGTACGGGACTGGAAAGGTGTTGTTACAAATGATAAATCCGAAATAGAAAACGGCTTTCTCCAACACTACAAAGAATTGTTCGCATATAGGCACCGGACACTGAAGTTTGCGCGTGCCTGCGGCGCGCCTCTCGCCACCGCTTTGCAACTCTGGGTCGGTGGATGTCACGACCGGCCGTTCAGCGCACGTAAAAACCCGCGCGCTGCGTGCGGTTCGACGTTGTATAGCGGAAGTTTTTTAACAAACTGATTTATAATTGCAAATTGTAGGGTCCGAAAGGATCAAAATGCTGCAGGAAAAAAATTAGTGGCAGCGCCGCTACTGCTGCGTGAAGGACTGCCACAATCGCGAAAGGCAGCCTGCCATCGTTTTTTGTACAGGTTTCTCGGGGAGCCGCGGAGAATAAGTGTCGCAAGAAATGGATTTTAGCAGTAAGAAAGCCATGACATTTTTTGTCAGTGGAAGTAGTAAAATTATCAGTACGATGACTGTTTATGCGCAGCGCTGACCCCAAGGGCCGTAAAACTAAAACGTTTGCTTTCAGTGTTCCATACACATCACGCGCTGCGATGAATTGCATGCCATCGACGTTTTTGCATAACACAAGATATTAGGGCTTCCGCCACTGTTTTACCAGCAGTAACCTGTTTTTAGCGACATTCACAGCACCGTATGGATTCCAAAGGCGGTACAAGAATAGGTTCACAGCACTTCGCGGGTGATGCCAAAATCAATGTCAAGACGGTCAATACGCATCTCGCTTACTGTCCTACTTTGTTATCCGAAGTGTACAGAGTTTGGCCACGCATTCCAAGCGAAAGCGTGGCAAGCTATCAAAGGCAAGGTAGCATTCACTCGCGCTGACTTCTTTAATGAGTTTTGCGTACTCTGAAAGTTGAGGTTATTATTGTTTAAGCATGGGATGCGGAGGGCGAGGAAATACTTTTTGGAGAATTCTGAATAAACTGAACAAACTGTATCACAATTAGCCGCTATCACGACTGTAATATTGCTCACAAGTGAAAAGCCGAAACTAAACGGAATCTTCGTAAAGACAACGGCAGCGCCGCAGCAGATTTTCAATTGTGTGGAACTGCGTTTACTTTGACATCAGCTGATAACGTTTAGGATCCGTTGCTAATTAGTGACAACACCAATCGAGCTGAAGAAGGGCAACCAAAAAAGTAACTGCAGTGTGGTTGCCCGAACAGAGGAAAGAACACAAACACGCTTCTATCGTGGAGTGCCGTTGTATACGCTGGGGTCACTTTATCAGGCTGTGATAGAAGAAACAATTATACTGACCTGAATTGGCACTGTAAATAAGCTTCTCTTTCTGAAAATGGCACTTCGTAACGATGTCTCTCCCATCAATGCCTTTCAAGGCGTACACGCGCGCGCAAACGTACAATCTCTGAAACTACTCGCACACGCGAGGCCGCCAGTAGTGGTTCAGCCCCGTAATTGTCCGGAAATCGCACAGAAGCACTTGAGACATGGGTGAACTATTTGCCAGAACCGTTTTCAAGCTCGTGACACCTTTCAAAAACAATCGCAAAATCGCAAAAACAAACAACCCAGAGGTGCCGAATATATGAGCGCGAGCCCGCCGTCTGGCTAGCACCGACCCAAAGTTAGCTCAATCTTCCGCGGGGTGGCGCTGACTGTACTTAATCTTCGCGCCCTCTGAGCAGTGACCGGTCCCTATAGCCCAGTTGATGATGAACGCTTCAAAAAGAATTACCTTCATCTTTTGCCCCTACTTAGTGAGGAAACAAAAGAACTATTAGAACTTCCCATTTCAATGGAGGAGGTTACGAACGCCATTAAAGATGTGAACCCTGGAAAGTCACCAGGCCCCGACGGCCTCAGTGCAGCCTTTTACAAGGCCTTAAGAGCTGAATTAGCGCCAATTTTGACAGATGTGTACAATGAGGCTTAGAATATTAATGCTATGCTACCGTCTTTTACGGTTCCACACACAGTTCATATCCCGAAAACCGAAGACCCCGCAATGCTGGGTCAGTCCATAAGTCAATCGGTTTTACCAATGTTGACTATAAAATACTCATGAAGGTACTAGCTAAAAGGCTCCAAACAGTAATTACAGAACTTGTGAGACCACACCAAACGTGTGGTTTTAGGGGGCGCACAATCTCCACTAATATCCCCACCGCCCGTTGTGTGCTGGAATGCTGCGATGCAAGAGGGACCAACGTAGCGCTGCTTCAACTAGACTTAGAAAAAGCATTCCAGAGACCTCACTATGACATATTGCTGGTCATGACGTACAGGTGGTGCAGGACGCGGCTAATAGTAACTAACGTCGCGGAAGAAAGCATAGAAGTACAGCGCTCCGTACGCCAGGGATGCCCACTTAGCCCAGTAAGTTTTTGTCTGTACATTGAATCACTTTATTTAAGCATTATACGCAGCGACAGCGTACACGGATTTCGACTGCATGTGGCAGAAGTTAAACTCTTAGCCTATGCGGACGATATTGCTGTTTTTTGTTCAGATGTCGACAGCCTAAATGCGGTAGTAGAAATCGTCAAACGATCTTGCGAGGTGAATGGGAGTGCCGTAAAGTGGAAAAAAAATGCCTGGTGTTTCGGCATGGAAACTGGCCATGAACCCCTAGCATCTTCGCTAACATGAATTGGGTCAGCACACCGGCAAAGCACTTAGGTGTGCCTTTGAAATTTCATAAAGACAGCGATCCGTATTGGAGGAAAGAAGCCGATGTAATGAAAGAAAGGGCAGAAGAGTGGAAAGGGTGTAGCTTATCAATAATTTCAAAAATGACTGTGTGCAACCTATTTTTTCTAAGCAGACTGTGGTATGTGCTTGAAGTTCTTCACTGTTCCCGAGCAGATGTTCAAAGACTGCATCCTGTATTCGCTGTGTTTTTATAGGGGGCGAACTGGGTACGGACAAGCCGGACAAACTTGTTTCGTAGTGTGAGGGATGAAGGTTTGGGACTAGCACACTTGTTTGTACGTGAAATTGTAAATCATTTCTTGTTTCTCCACGATTTTAAGGATCCAACATTAAGAACCATCTGTCAATTGCGCTTGGGTAGACCATTACCGGACATTATAGTCACGTCCACTGTTATACCTGGTGGCCTACATGGTTTTATGAGAGAAGTTGTACTCTCAAGCCGTTTCTTAGCTGTTTGATTTTCTTGGGAATACTTGTGTCAACTAAATGGGAAAAAGTTGTATAAAGACGTGTGTGATGTAGTCCTCCCTGAACCAATGTACCGCTTGTTTTATAGAGTAGGAAGGGGTAAAGATGGGCTTAAAAGAGTTAAGCGTATGCAGGTAAAAACTTTTTTCTCCCAACTGCATATTGGAACCCTCTCTGTTAAGACGTGAATGGTAGAAAATACTTGTTCGTTGCTTGGGGAATTGACTGTTTGATATGCAAAAAAGATAAAACAATTGGGCATGTATTCATCGTTCATTGGGATGCTGTGTTCCTGTGGGATGTGCTAAAACAAACCCTAGAAAAGTGTCTTCCTGTGGATGCCCAAGGAATACGGTATTCGCCTGTTGAAAGTGAGGATGGTATGCCTTACGACCTGATCATGCTTGTTGGATTGAGCTCTATTTGGAAAAAAATAATGGCCGCAAGGTACTCTGACGTCGATGCGGGACGCGCGAGACAGTATTTTAGAGAGGCAAAGAGTGCATATGTGGAAAATAAAAATATTTGTCGAATCTGCCCGAATGCCTTGCAGACATGAATCCTTCGTACAACTAAGGGACGTTTCACACATGACGTCAAACAACGTTAGGTTGACGGCTGTTATGAATGTCTGACAGTGTTCTGACAGGCAATAAATAAAAAAGAGCACGCCGCGAACAGCAGCGTCAATTAGACAATTAGATTGGATTTGATTTATTTGGCTACACTAGCCGAGGTTGACCAGTTTCCCGTAGCTCCTGGAGAGCCATGCTGCGCAAGCGCGAGGACTAGATTGGCTTGGCTTGGCTTGGCTTGGCTTCGCTCGGATTGAATTGGATTCGATTGGATGATAAGCAGAAGTAAGCATGATATTCAGCTAATCCTAGACAACCAGCTTAACAAAGTCTACTGTTGGGCGAGATGGTAGTTCATTGTAAAGATGCTACAGCGCGAAATAAAACACGGACACCGAAAGCCGACGGGACGAGTGCTGACTTCCAACTAAATTTATTGCGATGAACTTCGCACCTTCTATACACATTCTTCATGTTAATATAACAACAAAAAAATTCTAATCTCTAGTCTTACACAACCATATCAGCACGCGTTCAATGCACTTGGCACAATCTATACAACCAACAACTCACGTCATGCGCAAAGTGCAGCACGTGTTCGAAAGAAAGTCACTTTTTTTGACGACGCAATAGATGCCCGGCTTACACATTTACTGCCGTGCCTTAATATTTCGTGCGCTTCAATGATTTCCCGAGTAGTTTGATTACTGCTTCTACCTATCACCTCGCAAATTTCCAACTGAGGTTTGCATCCACAAGATTTGCAATGCATGGCCAAGAACCCAAGGTTTCCTTTTTTGACATTGTTGTCATGTTCCCTCAATCGGTCATTTTTTTTTTGTAATTATGTTAACATGAAGAATGTGTATAAAAGGTGCAATGTTCATCGTATTAAATTTAGTCCGAAGTCTGCGGTCGTCCCGTCGTCTTTCTCTGTCCGTGTTATATTTCGCGCTGTGGAATCTCTTAGACAACCAGGAAAGCTAAGACGCTTGGGTTTCGAAGCCTTTGGGTTACGCCGCGGCGAAGGGACCGTGACCGGCTACACCGTAACGCCGTGGCGATATGCTTAGTTCCAGCTAGCGACCTAAGACGACAAGGCGACCGCCTAAACCTTTGCACAAATGTAATTAGGCCAATCTCGGATAGAACTCGAACTTAATTACACAAATAGGTCTCGCTCACCTAACAATCACACGGCAATAAAGCAGAAGGTACTACACGCGCTGCCTATGTGTTGCACATTGTTGGAACTTCTATGCGAAGAATTGTGTCGTCTTCCGTGCAGCAAAAAGAATACACTTGGATGTGGCATTTGTTGTTTCCAGGATATCATGGGTTGCCGTACAAGAGCCATTGCCTTTCCCGCTGTTTAGCGTTCTATTTTTCAATGCCCTGAACATGGATTATATGCGAAGTGCAGAGTACCTTAGGCGCTCGCCTTGTCGTCCTAGCTCACTCGCTCGACCCAAGGATATAGAGAACGAAGGCGGCGTCCCGAGGTAACGCTGTTGTTCGCGGCGTACCACAGAGGATTCGAAAGCCAAGCTTGTTTAGGAAAGCCAAGCTTCCCGTTGTTTAGCGCAAATAAAAGTATAGGTACATTTGATGAAAAATATACGTAATTAACCGGCAGCGCCGGCGTTCGTTTAGTTTATAACGCCCGTTGGGTTTGTTTTGACTATAGTAAACGCAAATTGTGGCAGTGCAACGCGGGTACCTCCGGGAAGAGAAGCACAAGGAGAACTGACCACCCCCTGGCGCAGTTTCAGGCAGGGGACGCGCGAGCACTGCGAGCGCCGGAAATTTAAATTGCGTAGGGTGGTAGCATTAAGTGGATAATGGCGGTACAGCCCATTATGGCAAATCAATGATCTGCACTTCCGAAAGCTTTAACATTGAGTGGAGCAGCGTTATTTTTTGTTGAACTTTCCCACAGTGTCAGAGCTAATGACAAACCAAATCGCATGTATAGATTATATCGCGTTTTTGAACAGTTACACGAAGTTCAAATGAAACGCCTTTTGAACGCATGAGTAAACTAAGGATAATCAAAATTACTCCAATCTTCCCGCGAGGGCACCCTGATGTGATGTGACGCATCAGGGGGGAGCGTCAGTCCACTCGCTGAAGGGACTGTCGCTTCCATCACGTCTTCATCGGAATATCTTGCACGGAGGTATCGTCAGGCAAAGTCAAGTCAAGTGCGAGAGCGAGCGCTGGATTGATCCGGCGCCGTGCGCTCTCCCGCTTATATTCCCGCTTTTGAAAGGAGAGGAGCCGATGAGGGGGTTGGAGGGGGAGTCGCGTGCAAGCGCACACATGCGCACACCCAGAGCAGCGAAGCGCACACGCGCAGCTGTTGTTATGATAATGAGACGGAGTGAGAGCGTTGCGCGCAGCAGTCGGAGAGAAAAACGGGGGAGAGTTGCGCATGCGCAGGTGGTGTGCGGACGCCGACGGTGGAGGGACATGCCCCAGAGCAAGAGATGCGCCGCATCTAAAAAAGCGAATATTCGCTGAAGCACAAACAAAAAGTAGGTGTGAGCCCAGCGAAACGGCCTAAGCCCCTTACAAGGTGCAGTAGCCCGTGAAGAAAATAAAGGTGTTACTTTGTACTTTTCATGAATGCATGCACATAGCTGGCTGATGAGCGGGTAGCAAAACTGTATGGCCATCTCATCCCATTCTCAAACGAGGCTGCCAAATCACCTCACTAACACTTGGCCAGTGGAGAGTACATTCTCGCAAGACCAACTACAAAAGTAACAACAAAACGAAAAATACAAGAAAATCAAACACCTCCAGCAGCAAATACCAGTCTATTATGACTATCAGGATTCATTAGGCTACTCATGTCGAACGTGAAATGTACGTTAGAAGGGGACAGCACAATCAAATGATTGCAAGTTGGTTTGGTTATAATATTGCAGGAAGCGCGGAAAAACCACGACAAGGAAGGAAAAAAACATACTGGTGCGAAACTAGGGGCAGATAAGTTTATTTAGAGAGGGGGAAATTGATAAGGAGCACACTTGGCCTTAACCAAAACTTTCCTTTTACCCAAACAGAAACCCGACTCAGCGTCATGTAGGTTGTGCGATGGCTGGCTTCCACAGATGAACATTCGTTGGATTACATACATACAACTTCGGCTGCCTATATCTTTGTATTGCTATCGTGCCGGTATATCGCTGTTTCGTTTTTTTTTAAATCAGCCGCCTTTGAGATGTAGGCAAAGTGCGAAACCACTTCCTTGTTAAGATTTCGGAGCACGTTAAGATCTACAGGTGGTCAAGAATAATCAAGGCAAGCTTGCGTTCATATACACGGGTTGTCAGAAACAGAGCTCTTCGATACGAATAGCTCAGCTCAGAAAATGGCGTACACATGAGCTATTCAGTAAGCCAAATATTTCGTATGTTTAAGTGTTAGGTTCATGCTAAAAAATAAAAAGGGGCTCTGCTTTTTGACCTTTGACAATAGAAGTCGATCTTCCGAATCGCGGGGTTAAATTACGGGTCCTACCTTCAGCAAGAAACAATACTACGCCAGTGTGTCAACTCTATGCCCGAAAGAATCTAACACTACACCAAGATTTCCCTTACTCCTGCCCTCAAGCTTTGGGCTGGTACTTGGCCCCGAAGTGACGTTCCAACCGGAAAGGTTGATGCAGCATACATGATAACAAGACCTACCGAAAGTTCTGTTTTAATCCAACCGCTTATTGGAGAAATGGAAAAAACTTGCCTCTGATTAGGAACCTCACGCTCCAGTAATCAGTCAAAGTAAGAAAAACGACTGGAACAATGTGTCACAGGAGCACTCAAAGGAACGGGCATACTTCTCTTCGCAACACTAGCCAACCCTTAGCAATTCCGAACGTCGGGTATCGAGCCTGATCCATCAAACGTTTCTGCCAGACAGGAAATATCACTTAGGTCGTGTGCTTTGTGGTTTGTATTTTTGTTTTTTGATAACTACTGCTCTCCGAGCGTTAGGGTGGCCGCCACGGATCGATAATTGCCGTTAGATTGTGTGATTGCTCGTGAAGAGAAACGATTTTATTATCGTCTGTTTTTCTCAATATTTCTTTTGCGTGAATACAATGTCAAGAAGCTGGTGTGTTTCTGTACATTTGTAGGTGCCGTGCTTTCTTAACACTGCTGCAAGCTTCCTAATTGGCAGACATTTTTGTAACTTATGTGTAAGAATGAAAACAAAATTTGCTAGATAGTTTTTGTCATGGAACTTCAGGGTCACTTGTGGGAGGCACACCAATAGAATATCAGTATATCTACGAGGCGTATATTTCAATTATTGATGTTTGTTGCTATTTTGTAAGTGTCGCTTTGCTGTTTCACATCCATGAAGACAGCAATTTGTTGTGAAGCTGAAATTTCAAAAAAATTAGTAATTTCTTGCAGGCATAAGTACAAAATTTTCCCAAGAGTTCTTAGACACTTAGCCAAGGGCTTTTTGCGGGTCAAACTTTGAAAATGCGTAGTTACAAGCAGTCATATTATTAACAATCACAGTACTAAAAATACTGCAGTATAAAAAAGTTAGATTGATAGTAATGTCAGATAAGCGTAATACATAACATGTAATAACTATTTAGAAAAAAAAGCTGTAGTCTTTGTGGTTGTACACTAAAAATAGTACTGCGAGCCAGGAAGAAAAACGTGTACTCTTCTAATACGGGAACCAGTGTTCAGCAAATAACAACAGAAATTAGTTTTTTAAATGTTCAAAAATGTGTTTATCCTTCCTCCGAATAAGAGGGATGTTAGTCCGCCTTTGCGAATTAGCGTACTGTATAAGTCGCTCACTATTAGCATTATGAGTAAGAGGAAGATTGAACTTGTTGAGCTTTATGGTTTTTATTTGCCGCAATAGGCTGTGAAATAGGTAGAGAGGGAATGGCTGACACTCTCCGACTATGCTATATGTGCAGCGTGCAGCTTTAAGCGGCATTTTGTTCTTGGGATACGGACTGAAGGACGCTTTCCTTGTTACAGATGGGAAAATATTTTGTTATACGTGTTCTTAGAGTGAACGTAGTCAACGCGCCCATCCTAAACCTGAACAAACCTGATAGGAGCTTCCAGGAAGTCTGCTTCCTCGTTAAAACTCTTCCAGGTGTGAGCTTTCTTCTCTGCTGATGCTTTTCGTTTCTATTTTCGCAGCCATTGCGTGACACCAGTTGGTTAAAAGCCTGTTTGAAATGAGCAAGACGTCAATCTAATGAATGGCGAGTAAACCATAGGCGAGAGGGGGGAGGGGGCTGATTCCGTGAAAGCTAAAAATTTAAATCTTATCATACAGGTACGTTACCGTGCATGTAGGGCTTCCGAATGCAACACCATGATATCGATGCATATAACGGTGTCTACTACTAGCATAGTGCCAAGGGATGACAGAAAGGTTGAATCAACAATTTCAAACTTGTACGAATGCATGGCGATGGGTCCCTCTGTGCTCATGTAGAAAGGAATCCTGCATCTCTGCAATGCTTTAAGCCTTGCGCGTCTTAGTGAAAGCTTCGTACGTTCCTTTTTTGGAATTAGTACGTACTTGTTGTCGAATGCAGGTAGTAGCAAGCCTACAGCACACATAAACGTATGCAGGGTGTCCCAGCTATCACGCACCAAGAGTTTCAAAAATAGCAATGTTTCCTGTACAGTGAGTATCGGCCTGCATTTGTTTCCTTAATGAGATCTAATTTAATTATTGTAATTATTTATCTTAATCGAGAAATACTGCTTTAATCATTCAAGTGTCATTGAGGCTTTTGAAGGTACCCACGAGTGACATCTGACTGCGGTATTTTCAGCGACCAACTAATTGCGTAATCTTTTATTTATGCTTATAAAGAAACCCCGCGAAATATGAAAAAATACCACTTGACGGCGCTCCCGCTCGCAACTTGAAGCAATGCCGTCGAACAGCGCTCCTTCTGAGTTAGTCAGAATGAAAAAAGAACAGAAAGAAAGAAAAAAGATATCGCGACCAAGTTTGTGCTTTATGCGCCCCGTGGAGATTGTTCCTATTACACTAGAGAGGAATCTGGCCCTGCCATCATGCGGCTCACATCAAGGCCGTCTGTATCGTCATGGGCCGCCCTTATACCATGCGCTCGCCTTAGTTTAATGATTGGCTTGGATTGAAACGTTTTACTTGCCATATATTGAAATGCAGGGCCATAAAACGCAATAATGGTGTTTCATTATATTAGTGGAAAATAATACAAGTTCTTTTAACCTTAGAAAAAAATAAGTAAAGCGTATTTTTGTTGGAACGGTAGAGGCTACTTTTCTGCAGGTCAAGCTGGTGGTTAACAAAAGTGTTAATATTTTTTGAGAAACGCATGAGGCATTCTCATCTCCTTAATTTTACCATTATATCAAATAATAAGCTGTCGAAAAGCTTGGAAATGTTTCTGAGCGTGACTGGGAAAATGCCGCCTTTGTGGTGAACCGGTGCACCGACCGCCAGCTACAGTTTAACAAAACTTGTTGCGGAGCAAACTGGTTCATACTTGAAGAAAAAGAAATACTTGTCGTGAACCAGTCGTGATGGAACATGAAATTTGCGCGCCCGCAGGCGACCGTATCTGCTGTATCTGGACTGTGTCGAAGTACATTTGGTTTCTTTTTTTTAAGTGCAAATGCACTTTATAAGCGACCCCAAACCATCCACCGCCGGCGGCGGCGGCGTCCGCAGTGCTCCTCTATATTTAAAAAAGCAACAGCATCCGGCGCCAGGTTTCGATCCGAGGACTTTGCGGGCCGCAGCCCGACGCTCTACCGAATAAGCCAAGGACGCGACGCTGATATCGGTGTCAGTAACGCGCCTTATATCTTTAACGCATTCAAACTACGTCGTCATCGGCGTGCGTTGGCGACTCAGCGGCGTTATAGCGGCTTGATAACTGCGTGGTGTACACGTGATACTACAAACCCGATGGAAGAGATGGAAGAGAAGGCGGCGAGGCGGTGGGCTGCGGGGGCCGAGCGCAAGCGCCGCAAGCGGGCCGACAACCGTGCATTCGCACTTTCACATTCTCCCCCTTGGGGAAATGCCGGGGAATTTTTTTTCCGTCAGCTAGAACTTTCGTGGCGGCATATTACCCGTTCACTCATACGTTCCTTGGACTACGGCAAGACCAACGTTGGGTACGATCACGCACTGCCTGCTCTTTCACCAAGCACGCAGTTACCATGGCTCACGGCTACCGCAGAACAGGGAGCATTACGGTTAACTCGTAGCTCGTAGACGTGTTCACGCATGGTAAAGAAAGCAAATCCAAAAAACTGTTGAAGAATTGATGAGTCATGCCAAGCCCGAGCCAGAAGCGGGGGTCTTTCCATAACCCCTCGCGGCGACATGGATTCCCAGGCGCAGTTTCCTCTCCAGTATATTTACTAAGAAACTCTACGATGCGCCCCGCGGAAGTGGCTGTTCCTGCTCATTCCATGCAGGCCGTTATCAAGGTGATGAACTGTTCATTCGGGCTTGCGGCAGGCAGAACAGTTGCTTTAAATCAGCTTATATGGGGGCGCTGGCTTATGATGCGGGCGGGAGCGCCGAAACACACTATTTTTGTATTTCGCGTGCTTTCTTTGTCTGTTAAAATAAATGAGTACGGTATTAGTTCGCCGCTGAAAATACCGCAGTTAGATACCTCTCATGGCTACATACAAGTGCCTCATTACCACTTTAATGGTTAATGCGGCACTTCTCAAGTTAGATCAGTATTAGCAATTGCTAAATTCTATCTAGTAAAGTTTGGTTCGTTGGTGAAGGTGGTTGGTGTCGTCGTGGAGGGTGGTGAAGGACCCGATGACGAGACGAGGCCAGTAGGTGATGAAGAAAAAGAAGTCTATTTACACGTACTTACAAGAGACGACGAAGCATATCACAAGACAAAACGAAAACTGAATTACAATTAAAAGGCGCCGCAGCGCACCAAAGGGGGTATCGCGGCGCGATCCCTGATGCGGGCCCAAAGGCCAAAAAGGGTGCCGAACCGCCGCACGGTTGGCGAGAAATTCGTGGGGCTCTAGCGACCAGAAACCGCCACGGGAGCAAGTCTTGGTGCGACCACTCTGGGCCGCAGCTCGGAACAAACTCGTCGAAGCGTGTGCGAGCAGGGCGCGAACATGCCGCCTCCCCCACAGCAGCGCACATGCCAAAAAGGGTTTTGACCTCCGCTCCCCCCCCCCGGCCGTCCCCGAAGGTCAAGATGAAAGGAAAGCCTCCCCCGACGCCGCACAAAAGCCGCCGGCGAGGCCCAACAAAGGGTTGCGACTCGCTGGCGTCGGCGGAGGCCGCCCCAACATTCCGACACCGGATGGGGAGACCCAGCAAGGCCACGAGAAGGGAGGGGGGTCATCGTCAAGACGGGGGTCATCGGCGCTGCAATCATTACAGCTCCCCTATCAAAAGCCTGTGTCAGGACTGCTTGGCCACTACAGGCAACCCAACCAAGTGATTACAGCGCCGATACCCTCCCAAACAAAGAACACTCGCGAAGAATAACACTGAAAATTGGAGGAATATCTCTTGAGGACTCAATGCGTGCAAGCGAAATTTCCGCGTGCAGGCAAAGCACCAAGAAAAAAAAGCACAAATGATGCATAACACGCCCGGGGCACATCATGCAAACCAGAAAAATACCCGCGTACGGGATACAACGACAAAGACAAAATTAAGACTGACTCGAGACAACAAGGGAAAAACATGAGCAGCGCAATCGTAAAACGAAGCAACAAAACACAGGGTGGACCGATACTTTCCGCCCCAAGTGCAGAGAAGAAAAAAAAAAACAGCAGCGTAATGAACCGCACACGAGCGTTCAATCAGTTTACCACAGTTCCTCCTCCATTTCGCCCGTAACACTCACTTAATCGGGCGCTGCTTCGAGGTGAGAGCCCACACCTTGGTTGTTGCGCCAACAGCGATACTTAGCGTTCGACGAGGCGCCAGGTGATCCGCCTCTGCAACCAGTGAGGGAAGCCCGCAATGCCAGAACCACATGCATGGCCAGGAGCCCAAGTTGTAAGACGCCTCCGCTCTCATGCCCGCGTTTGACACTGTCCCCACCAGCGCATGCAACGTTGCTTTCCGCTGCCCCTTTGTCGACCCTCGCTCTCATTTCGGGCCCTCGATTTACTGCGTCCGCACACAGCAGTCTATCAGCGTTCGACGCTGTGGAGCTGCACCTAGACTTAGGAGACCCCAAAAGCCTGTCCAGCTCAACACTAGAGCCATTGCCACAGCTTGTCGACGGCTTGTCAACGCTAATAAGCACTGGCGGACCATGCTGAGGACGCGTACCGGCCAGTGCGGACAACGGCTCAGTGCCGTCCGAGGCCATGTCGCTCGCCAGGGCATCAACTGCCCGCGTTAGCCCGCTGCATACCGCCGCCTCGGTGCATGCCGTCTTTCCGCAACCGCAAATGCCCGAGGGCGCTACTGCCACCGGAAGCCCGTTTGAGCAGGCTCGGGCTTGATTCGGCAAAGATTCCCGAGCAGTGCGGTGCTCAAACACGTTCGACGCCACTGCGCCTCGTCTACGCCTGGGAGGACCAAAGAAGTCACCCGGTGTACGACGCAAGCCTCTCATTCTACTGTACAATGGCTTGTCGAAGCAAGGGAGCACTGGCGGGTATGCCTGGGCGCGAGCAACGGTTTGAGTGGACGGAAGCTGTATGGCGTGCAAGTCTGGGTCTCTCGACATGGCACAACCGTCCTGTCCCCGTACTCTGCCGTCAGCAGCCGTGCCTGCAGGAGCTTTATCACCGGAGCCGTCCGCGGTAGCGTCTGTCCCAAGCAAACCCTTTGGGCAGGGCCGGTCTTGATACGGCCGAGATTTTGAAGCACCCAAGTGCACGTTGGCTGTCTGACCGACCGCCTCTATTCCTACCGCCGCGGATCTCAGCGGAGCCGCCTCGATATTGCCCGGCTCTTTTGCTTTGCCCGCACAGTCGCCGACCAAGCCCGCCACCACTTCCCCGGCGCATGCCTTCGCGGCGAGCGTGCCTGCCTGACCCGTGGCGTGAGCTGTCGACTCCGCTGCCCTTGGCTTTGTAGCCGAAGTGCTGCCTACAACAGCCCTCGACGGGATAAGAACCGCGGGGCTCGCGGTCGCGCCTTCACGGGAAACCAGTGAGACGGATTTCACCGGCTTGGTCAGCTGATCAGGGGTGAAGATCCTTTTCAACACCGCAATTTTGTTCACTGCGTCGAGGCTCAGCTTGAAGGGCTTAGCGGAGACCCTAGGCCCCACTAGCCGGCCGTCCACCCTGTATAGCCGTCGTTTTGAGATTCCGGAAACCGCCGCAGTGACCAGATGCGGCTTTTGACATGCCTCGGAATCGGCTACTTCGACCAACCGTTCCCTCTGTGGGGGTGGACTGGCTTCGCGGTCGAGATAGCGGTAAGGGCGGCAGTCAGCGGACGAATGTGTTGTCTGACCACAACTGCAGCACGGCCGCACAACGTTCTCGTTTCCCGGACGCGCTAGGAATTCCGCTTCTGCCAACCTCACAAGCCGCTCCAGCTCTCGCGTTTTTGCGCGTTCCGCTTCGAGCACTTTGTCCCTAGCCATGCTGGGCTCTGGCAATGAGGATATCCCACCAAAAAAAAAGAAAAGGTGCAGAGACGGACCACTCACCGTCGATGATACGGCCGCTCCGCTGCACCACACACGTCAGTCCCACACGTCCCGCGGGGATCGGAAGGTGCTGAAGTGAAGTTTCCCCGGCAGGAAAACTAATTCATCCGTTGTCTCGTAGACGGCGCGCAGCCGCCCTGCTTCATCGTTGTCCTTGCGTGTAGACGACTATTTTCCTCTACTCTCGCGGTCACCTTTGGGTCACACTTCGTTCACGAGTTCGTCACTTGAAGCGACGAAGATATCCACGACGCTGTCGGGCTGCGCCAGTAAAGTTTGGTTCGTTGGTGAAGGTGGTTGGTGTCGTCGTGGAGGGTGGTGAAGGACCCGATGACGAGACGAGGCCAGTAGGTGATGAAGAAAAAGAAGTCTATTTACACGTATTTACATGAGACGACGAAGCATAGCACAAGACAAAACGAAAACTGAATTACAATTGAAAGGCGCCGCAGCGCACCAAAGGGGGTATCGCGGCGCGATCCCTGATGCGGGCCCAAAGGCCAAAAAGGGTGCCGAACCGCCGCACGGTTGGCGAGAAATTCGTGGGGCTCTAGCGACCAGAAACCGCCACGGGAGCAAGTCTTGGTGCGACCACTCTGGGCCGCAGCTCGGAACAAACTCGTCGAAGCGTGTGCGAGCAGGGCGCGAACATGCCGCCTCCCCCACAGCAGCGCACATGCCAAAAAGGGTTTTGACCTCCGCTCCCCCCCCCGGCCGTCCCCGAAGGTCAAGATGAAAGGAAAGCCTCCCCCGACGCCGCACAAAAGCCGCCGGCGAGGCCCAACAAAGGGTTGCGACTCGCTGGCGTCGGCGGAGGCCGCCCCAACATTCCGACACCGGATGGGGAGACCCAGCAAGGCCACGAGAAGGGAGGGGGGTCATCGTCAAGACGGGGGTCATCGGCGCTGCAATCATTACATATCTCATTAACGAAAAAAATACATGCCGCTACTACAATGTACTGGAAACATTACGCACGAGGTATTGTTCGAGTAACGCCGTGGGGCTTGATAGCTCGAACACTCTGGATACAAGCAACTCGAAAAGACTTGTAAACAATTAAACACCCGTGCCAAACAATAAACTGCGAATTGGGTCTGTACCTAACGCTATTGAACTACCTGTTTCATACTGATGCAGTATTCGGTAACTACGAAGAGTGCGTCCTTTCTTTCCAGACAGGTTGTTCTCCACTATACGACCACAAAGGATACGTCCAAATCAATACAGTTATAACACCTATTATACCTAAAGCAATTCTCCGGCCGATATAGAGGTATTAAATCGTCCTAGGTGTCTCTGATGGCTTACCAAATACACACAGCTTTAAGACTTCTAGCCAATTTCTGCAGATAGTATTGGTCCCACTTCAAAATGTGAATCCTGTTTACCCGTACACATCATCGAATCCGGCTGAGGAAATTATTACAAAGTAGTCCAATTATTTTATCTTTCTTGCTCTTCGGCATACTGATCATGAGGGCGTGCGAACACTCATTTACCTTATGCGCAGAAAATGGATCTTTGCAAACATTTTCAAACTAAGGTATTAGCGATAATTAAATCCACGCGTATTCATAACTTTTCAGCTTGAAAAAAATATTGTTAAAAGCAGGAACACAGGGCGGGATCTACTTCGCAGCTATTCACTGACCGCACTTCTGTTCCAGTCGCGGGTAATTCTGGGGCGGTGCCTGAAAAGGGTTTGTGGATTCGACGCTAATTAGAGCGTCTGGAGCCGCGCGGCTGCGTACGTCGGAGCACGTCGAGACGCGGTTGTTGAGGCGGGTGCGGCAATTACGCTGCTACGTCGGACTGCACAGGATGACATCTTTGTGGACGTGACGCCCCCCTGGTGTAGGGGAGCGTAACGTCCAAGTAAAACTATGCTATTGCTTGACGTTCATGTACAAAGAATCGCCCAGACTCGAAACTGATGTGAGCACGTTCCGCCGCGCGATAAACGTGCCCGCCATCTGCGCATTCTGCCTGTAACTCTCTGAGGAGGTTTATACATTGCGCGAAAACTCTTCAACTCCACCGTCACGCTTCGCAAAAGCCAAACGCACTCTTGGTAAACATTGACAGTCCTTTTAACGTTTCCTATTCATGATGATGAGGATGATTATGCTGATTACTGGCTCACTCTTTGAATCGGGGCGTCAGTTTTCAGCAAACGATTTGCCTGTTTTATTGAACACACTTTCCATACTCCTAGCTAACCTAATAGATTTGCCTGCCCCCTCTCCCGCTTACCTCTCTTTTAAACTATCATCGCTCCCAACCACCTTTTTTTCACCCCCCGCTGTTCTAAATTATCATCCGTATGATTACTCCACCTGCGTAACCATTCATTCCCTACTTTTGCAACATACCGCAGTTTTTCATCCGTACACCCATCTCAAGTCACCAGAAAGTTAGCCCCCCCGCCCCCCCCCCCCCCCCACTGATACTCATAACATTCAAATTCATAGCATCAGTAGCCTGAGCGGAATATTTTTAAAGTCACAAGCACCTTTTTACCATATCTTCGTGGTTTTTTATGTCCTCGGTAAATACAATGAACGTTTGCAATAACCCGTTATGCGGAAAAATCAAGCCTAGATTTTCAACCGTATACACCCAGCGGCGACGTACTTGTCCAAATTTACGAATGCGTGACTTAGGCAAGAGTGTAAGACCGAAGACAGATTATGAGAGCCATTTATAGTGGGCTCACGCTATGTAGGTAGAGCTTGTCGAAACGCCCACTTAAGTTCTATATGAGCCATGTGTTGTAGCGTAGTGCTGTCTGAGTTCCCCCCGCGATATGTGGTTGGTAGACAACAAGAAGGCTTGCGACGTCCAAGTGTTCACTAGGATATCGGCAGGCTCAACGTGCCATTCAGTTCATTTAAATACGTGGCATTTGAGACGTTCGATTGCACACTTGGCGTCACATAAATATTGATCCTCTTGCAAATACTCTTTGTAAAAGCTTATTTATGTACAATCGTTTTTCACGCATTCATATGTGCTGTGTTTTATCGCTGGTTTTACTCGGTTACGCTCATTGCTCTGTTCGTATGGGCCACTTAATCGAGGTAGAGTCAACGTTGAATGCTTTCTGTGCAAAATAATTCAAAGTAAGGAGCTGTCAACCAAACAACTAAACTTCTTTTAGCTTTTTTTTGCAAAATTTTTATAACGCCTGAACATCGCACCCAACTGCCACCTGCATATCACTCTTTGTATTCTACCCACTCGCATTCTACTAAAACGTTCCAAAAAAACTCGCTTCGCAGTGTGAGCACCAAACACAAGAGCAACTGCATAAATAAAGCTTCCATGCTTGAAAGCGAACTGCCCTTTGCAAGATGAACTCCAGTAGTTAAAACAGCACAGAAACAATTCAGGTGGCGCCAATATGGGCTACAACGACATTGTTTTAAAACTTGACACGCCCTGCTTGCCGCATAGTGACTCTATACGGTTTTGTTGTAATAAAGGTAAAACGAGCTGAAAAAACGTTTGTGTGGTTTCCGAATGAATGCGAAGCCCATACAGCTTATTTCATGACTACAAATAAAGAATCAATGAGAGGTACTTTATGACTTGTTTTCTTTTACGCGGTCACCAAGCATATTTTCGCTATTTGTATGAGTCTCGTTGTATGTATTTGTATTTGTATTTGTATTTGTATGAGCTTGGTCAATGGACGTGCTAGCAACAAAAGTCTCGCTAGTCTTAGCTGTTCGAGGCATTTCAATCTTAGTAGTTTCTATAATGTTTTTTTTCTTCATAAAATATGCAAGGCAGCATACCACGTGATCTTGTTTGCGAAAACAAGCTGAACGATTTGCAAGCTCATCATCCAAAAATTTCCGTCCTTTTATCTCATGCACAAACTGTTGAGGAGGGATCCGTGAGTACAGTTCGGATTTTAGGCTAACCCGTACTTTGTTCCTCGCGTTGGTAATTGATATATGTGCATGAATTAGACGTTAAGAATAACTTTATGGTGTCTTTGTGGTGCGTATAAAAGCTCATTTTCCCATTTGTGTGTAAATGCCTGCTCTCAGAATAGGTGTTTATATGAGCACTATTTAAACTCCACTTTCCCTTTAGACTGCAGTTTCAGTTCGTTATTTTGTTACCGGGCAGCTAGCCTTGTCTGTTAGGAACTCTCTTGGGTTCATGCTAGTCCTCTGGATCAATAAACCCTGAAAAAAAAACAGCTAGCAGCACTGGATTGGGATGCAGTTATAAGAGCGCCAATTATGAATCCATGAATTGGGAGGTCGTGGTAGTGGTTATTATTTAAAGTGTGTACTCACAGTGATTTTTGTCGGCTTTCCGCGTGTTCACCAAACATATTTCCTCTAACATGACCAGCCTCACCCTCCATTTTATAAGCGCACTCAATTCCAACTCTATTTTCTAGGCAGCGTTGAGCATCGAACACGCCTTCGTTAGCAGATCATTCGAAAATTACAAAGGCCATGGCAAAACATCACTGCGCAGCCACATTTCCTTTCGCGCTACAATTCGGACTACCGTGGAGCTCTACGGCACGTTTTTGTTTATTACAAAAAAAAACTGTCTGGCTGCTTAACACATTGTTACAGTGCTCTTTAAAAGTGCAAACGTTTATTCGAACGTGTTGGGACTCTGGCCTGTATTATCAAGGTGTATGAGAACAAAGAGATGTACCGATGAGTCGACAAGTAAACGCATGGTTATTTCTTGATAAATCGTCGTCTCTCAAGTTTATTTGTTTCTGTTGTTGCTTTCGAGTAATTGAAATTCGTCCGGCAGACATAACGTAGCGATTTAAATCAGTGCTGACAGCTGTAAAGTGTTCTTTTTTAAACCTTTTTCCCAAAATGCATCGCTCGAGCAAGGGACAGTGGCCATTGAACCTGAACATGAGCGGCGCGCTTATTGAATGAAACCAATACATCACTCTAATCCCTGTGGTGTTATTGGGCAATTGAACGGTTATGTAGAACTGTTTGTTCCGTCATGCCATCATAAATAATAACAGTTTTGGTGTGCCTGACGTCATTTGGAATTATTTGCGTTTGCGTAAAAGCTCACGATGGTTGTGTTTAATTCCTTGGAGGCCTGAAACGTTGTTCTCCCGGCATATGTTTGGCGCCAAAAGCACTCTTTTTATTGCTTAGAAATTTGACTTCAGTTACTGAGTACGCCCACATCCCAGATTATACCACGGCTGAATGGCGTGCTTTTGTAAAATATAGTACTTTTTTGTTAAACAAAGCCAATTAGTATATGAGTTTCTCGTGTAATTAAAGCTTGCCTGTATGCGCTGACGTGTGCCGCCCGCTACTGCTTTCCCTGTCGTTTTGAAGGAGTTTCTTTGGTGTTCATATATGTAGCCTTGACTATACTTTCTCACCGGCACTAGTCATTAGGTGATTTTTACAGTGAAGAGCATGTAATTGATTTCTCAGCACCGTAAAATTATTTATAGGGAAAGCTTCATAGATATGGGGAATGCCCCAATTTATCGCTTACATAAACGCAAACTGTAATGAGGGATAGTAGAAAAACTGCTCTACCGAAGCACGAGCAACAGTTCAACCATTTCCCAATCTATTCATACAAAATTGGGTTCACAACATGGAATTCGTTTCAATTTTTACACAACAGGTACGCGAAAAGAAGGCGAAGTAGTGTGGGCTAAAAATCAATGTAAAATAATTACACCATCTTCCCGCAGGGGAACCCTGAGTAGTATGCGAAGCAGCCAAGGGGTCGACTGAAGTTCCCATTTGCTTTCAGTTCATCGTTTCAGTTGACGTTCAGCTTCGCGTTCCTTCGTTGTATCAGTAGCTTCTTGACGTAGTTTGAATCAGTGAAGGACATATGGCGCGTTCGTAGCAGATGCTCCCGTATCGGTTTGTAGCACAGTGGGAAAAGCGCCACGTACCTCCCGTTGCGGCCAGACGGTCGTGGGATTGAATCCCGGCGCCGCCTAACTATTTCTTTTTTAGTGGACTTCGCTGACGTCAGCCCAAACGCAGACGGGGCTGAAGAGACGCGCATGTGCAGTAGAGTGCGGACAGCGGACAAGGGAGGGAGGGACACCTCTCCGAGCATGAGATGCTCGGATTCTAAAAGCATGTATGCAAAACAAATTCGGCACCGGGATACGTTGCCGAGTTAGTAACCACATACCTCGTGTACCCAAAAACACTACACAGAAATAATGCAACAAGAAGTACTACCGTATTAACATGGGTATAGGTTCACCTGGTATATAGGTCGACCCCCTACCTTGACGTGGGAAACGTTGACAAAAAATAATTCGGCACAGAAGCGCACACACAATGTCGATATTTATTCCCGACGCCCGTCCTTCACTGCCACCCACTATGCTGGGCTGAAGTCACTCATCTGAGCTGTCAGAGTCGTCCAAAGATGACTGCTTCTCAAAGTCCTCTTCAGTTCCATCGAGTGCGTTGCTGATGGAGCACTATTTACTTACGTCAGGCAGCGACTGCCAAGAGGAAGCCACCCAGATTGACACGGTCGTGAGGAATGGTCTTCACCGCCGGCCCGTAGATGTCTTTTCGTTGTCGCCGGCTATCCATTAATTGTACAGTTCGCGGAGCCGGTCCGCGGATGGCCTCCGCTGTAACCGACAGCAATCATGAGCGAAGTTTCCCAAAGAAGTCCGCCGCTGTGTTCTCCAACACGGGGTGCACCGCTTGACGTCCACGGAACCGTCTGTCCCGGGGGTCGCACGGGCACAGCCTAGCTTTCTGGCTCCGCCTCTACAACCCACTTTTCTCCGAAACTCCAAACTGGCGTTGCGCCGCCGTATTCCCATTTTGCTTGGTAACTCAATCGTCTTCAGCTTGAACGCAGCGGTGAACTGGCTTCGACTTCCGCCGCTCATCCCGGAGCAGACACGTACAAAAATGCATGCACGGACGCACACAAGAGGAGTAAAAGAATAAAAACAAGAGAAAAGAGAAAAGCAAACAAAGGCTTGATAGTGAGAGAGAGAGCAGTGCGACACAAAGGGCAATGGCGACGGACTACGCCTGGACATTGTTGCCAGACAACAAGTTGCATTCTACCAATTACCGCTATAAAAGACGAGTGGTGACTTTTGAGTGGATTTTTCTGGAAAAAATCTCGACCTATATACCGGTTTATACGGTAGCTAAAAGGAAGCAAGACGATTACCTGTTTCACTGTTTACCTGCATTATGAAGTCCAGATACAAATCACATACATGCTACGTACGCAGAGTAAGACATCCCAAGCCTCTGCGGCCGAATAGTACAAAAAGAAATCACAGTAGCGCAGTCTGTGCAAAGCCTCCAGTTCCGAAAACTGACGTGCTGGCTCTTTTCGGCTGAGCTCCATAAAAATGAATTGCACGTTGCTGATGGGCCACTCTCCGGCTCTTCTTAGAAGCCAGTCACATTGGCACACACGGCCAGCGTCGCGTGGCAGGTTGCGTAAACGATATAGAAGTCAATAGGGGCAGCTGATAATCAAACATTAGGTGACAATGACCCGTACGATCAAATGCATTTGAACACTCTAGGAAAATTCAATCAGTTTCCTTCGTATTAGTCGCTTTTAAACCTCTGGCTACAAGTTAACCAAGTCCGAAATTCAATTAACAAGTTATCGTTAAATGTACGCCCTTTGGCAGAAATAGGCTTTTATTATTACCATGCTCAAATTATTCCGGTCACCCCGTAAAACAAATGTCTTTCTTTCATAGCCTGCTCTTTTTTTGCATCCCCAAGGTGCACCATGTGTTAGCTAGAGGTTTCGGTCTCAAAATCCCCTTGCTGTCTTTATAGAGCTCACACCAACCAGGTGTTTAACGAGAAGGATGTGCACACACACACAAAAAAAAACGGCCGACGTCGATATTTTTCTGCCTAACAAGGGTGGAGCTCTACAAAACCATAGGCTCTGACACGACTAATCCAGCGGGTCATTCCCCCTTTTGACATGGCCTATGATGAGGGCTTACGGTTGCTCGCTCCAGCTCCCCTTAATTCCTACAGAGAACCTTGCTATACTAAGAGGATTACAAACTCAGGATTACCGCTGCAACACTCGGTGCACAGACTCGGCTGTTATCCTCGATGGATTTATTGTTGCTTAGAATGCCGTACGGAGACGTTCCTTGCGTACACCTCTCAAGCAGGCCTGTAAGCTCGCGGCAGGTTTGATTGCTGGGGCACCACTCTTAGGACCTTTAAATTAGAATGAAATTCGCAGCCTGCTTCCACACTACCTTCTCCGCTGTTTTGTAAAGATCTATCTAGCGTACCTGTTATTGCGCTCTGTAGTTAACGTGGTTGCATACTGTGCAGGGGGCACCTGCATCTGCACTCGAAAGAGCAATTCACGCCAATGTTCGGTATGGGGAGGGCTTACAACACTGCGTTTTATTGCCTAGTATGAACGCCCCCCCCAAAAAGTACCACGGCAGCTTGTCGCAAGGACTTTGTGGCAAAACTTCCGCACATACACATAACACGTTCACGATGAGGACAACACACGGAAGTTTACAAGGCTCCTTAATAATTTATAATGACATTGGTCCGCTTGTAGCTACGACCCACGTACAAAAGAGGAAGTATCAGGGCGCTTGCGGTGGGTGTGTTTCGCCTCGCTACTCCGGGCACTTTTATTTACTGATTGGACTGCTTTCGTTTTGTTGTTTTATTCACGTCATTTGTGGTTGAGCCTTCGTGCTTTAATACAATAAATTTTTCTGCTTGTGCGCGTAGGTCTTACGTTTTAAGAGTTCTTGACCAGCCCTGCAAATAACCGAAACTTTCTCCACGTGATTGGGAATAAAAAGAGAATCACCCTATTCCACTTCCCTGTTTTTCTTCGGTACGCTGTACGTCACCCTGCCGCGCTCCTATGCGTTTACGCCACCCGACCTCACGCGCTCCCTTCAACGCCGTTCGGGTCAGTTGCACCTCGAACTATTCAGAGTGATCCAAGCAGTTAGTCAACAATTATTCCGTTCTTCGATCAATTTTAGTAGACGAAAGATGAAACCGTAAACAGGATGGTACGTATTCATTACAGCAGTGCAATGAACCACTTTACCGGATATAACACTGACTTTTTACGCGTAAATTGTGTGGTACTTATGCACAATATGAGCTAGCTTTCAACGTTTTCACGCAGGCGTTTGATGGCGATGTCACTAGACCTAGCGGGTGCGACTGCTTACTCTGGTTCCCCGATTCCGCTCCTGTCTGACTGCCTAAAAGTTTCCGTAATGTGCACGATAAATTTTGACCCACTCCTCAGGAATTGAACCGCCTAGAATCCACTTTGTTTCTGTACAATATGGACCATTTCGGTTTTCCTCACGCTGTCGCCGCTTTCAGCTCATCTTTCCGAGCATCCTTGCTCAAGTGACACCGATTTCTAGCTGTTGTTTTTGCGATGTAATCTCATTGTGTCCTTGCTGTTTAAATGCGCACGCGATGGGGCGCATATGTTTTCCTGTTGATACCGACAGTACGACATTCTCGCCCGAACATGACTATGCGGGTTCAAGGGGGTGTGAGTGAGGCCGGGATTTAAAACGTAATTTGGAAACCTAAGGTCTGGTTTGATTTGCTAGCCGTGCTAGTACAAGCCCTCCATTTTACTACTCAGTCATACAACAAGAACGTTTTGCCGATGTTTGTGAACCTAAATGTTTAAACGATATTAATGCAACCGCATACTATACGTCTTCCCCAATCAAATCGCGCTCTTTGCTTGGCTTAAAACATCTCTCTCAGTAACAACGGAGATCATTATGAGTGCTGGTGTACATATGAGTGTCAGATATCAATCCAGACTTCTCTTGCGCTCGCTGCCCTTGTTGGCCCTGCGCCATTAAACACCAACCAACATTATCGTCATAGCAATCCAGACGCAAATATATCTTGCCTGTGTATTCCTTCTGCAATCTTTAGTGTACCCAGACAATGAACAATTTCTGCTGTAAAAGAATGTTTTACGACTGCTTTCTTTCGTCAACACGCAGAGTGAAAACGTTGACACCACCCCACTTGATGTAGGTCGCATTACGAGATCCCTCATTTGTCCGTCACAGATGGCATCGGAAGCCGGCTGTTGAGGTCCACACCGATCAGCAAAAGATATCCATTTTTGATCTAATGTGTTCAGCAGGGCGCACACTCAAAGGAATCATGGTGCGCCGCATAAACCAATAGTTCTGTTGTGACATCAATTGTACGGTAATCTCGAATATACGCCACTGATGAGTCGCATGCATAATGCATTAGCGCCACAATTCCCTCAGCGCCATACATTCACTTGTGAGAATCTGCGCCGCTTATGACACCATAACTTCTGATTTACACATAGCCAGTAACATGCTATGTCTCTCCAGTTCTGCGATTTTAAATGTCCAGCATTAACGACACGGCTAAAGAACCGCAAGTACTGAAATATTGAGAAAACGTACTCCCTGTTTCAAAAGAAAGGCGGAACGCTCAGCGCTAGGTAAACTTTAGCACCATAAGTGAGCCAGGTTGAGGATACATCATATAATGCAATGCCTACGCTATTATCCTAGATCTCAGACCGTCAGGTGGGTGTTTTCAGATCCTCTCCCACGGATTTCAATGCTATCTGGTTCTACATGGATATCCGGCTTGCAGCTGCAACCTTGAAATATTGTGGATAGTTCTTGACCCATTTCCCTCAGTTGTGAAGTTTTCGGAAGAGAACAGCTTTTTTCAAACTAGTCGCCAGAGTGACTGCCTGAATTGCGGAAATACATTTCTGCGCTCACATCTGAAAGGTTGATAAATACATCCCATCGTGTATCGCCTACACACCTTTCTCACTCAACATTGGCAGGCCAGGAAGAATCTGAACAAGGGAAAGCAAAGTTTGTTTCTGCTGTTTTTTGCTATTGTTTTTAAATGTCTTTCCAGATTTCTGAAAACCTTTCCCAGTCTTTACACTGGTACCTGTCACTGCCGTGGTCAGTAATAATGTATCGCTCATAGTTGTCCTGTGACCCTCCCTTTTCATGCCTGGCTTTAACCGCACACTGTCAAACTGGCATCAGCTTAACTTTTCCTACGTAGGTCACCAGTTGTTTGATTCCGGGAAGGGCATTTTCAACGTTCTAAAACGATCAGAAATGGTCGACGTGTGTTACCTGGCATAAGCACGATAAACTCACCAGCAGAGTGATGTCGCTTAGCGATAAAGATAGAGTGAGGTAGTTTCACGGTTGCACACTGTTCGTCCTGTTTGCCTCATGCCGGGCCCGACCATTGTTTGTCGTGTAACGCCACCTACAGTTTCGAAGCCAGAGCTTGCGAATGTGACTGAAGTGCAAACATTCGGAATGTAATTTGCGAATTTGTGTATTAAAATATTTTTACTCAGCATATTTTGATTACGGACAGGTTTAATTACATCTGGTTAAAGCTGAGACTTTGTAATGGTTTTAAATCCCGCTGTTTCTTTTGTGCTCTTTCTGCGATACGACGCTGTGACGTTGCTGACAATAATCCTGGTGGGAGAATTTCTTTAGATTGAGGTCGCAAACTACACCGATGGGCAGCGCGGATGTGTAGTGAGCGTTCCGGAGACACTCCATTTAACCGCGGTTAAGCTTGAGCACTGATGAAAGATGCCCACCATAAGCACGAAGCACGAGTGAAGGTGTCACCTGGGTTCTAGATACACAGGCAGTTCTTTGTGTATTCACTAGAGTATTGCATGAGAAAGCTTTCCCGCCTTCGCTTCGCCAGAGCATCTGCACAAATCAGCAACCGTGCATCGTTTAAGCTATATTTTCTAGCAACATCACCGCAGCTCACTACAGCTGATACCTTTTGCTCCGCAAGACAACAAATGCTTGATACGTAGCCGTTTCAGCGAAGAGTTTCTTCCACTTTAGACGCTTCGCCGTAGCATGAATGATCACTTGTATGACAGCATGGTCGCTGCCAAAGTATTCTTGAGTGTGTGACCATTGCATGTTAAGCTGTCTTGTGGAGACAGTGAGGTCCGGGTTGGTGTCTCTCTCGACAGAATTTCCCAATCTCGTATATTCACTGAAGTCGTTATGTGCCGTGTATTCGGCTTCGTGTAGCAGACGAAGTAATCTGCTGCCCTTGGTAGTGTTTCTGTGGTAGCCCCAAGCTGTGTGCGGAGCGTTGAAGTCGCCTGCCAAGAGGGGTTCATATCTTGCACGTGAGTCGTTGGGTTTGAGGAGTTCTTTTACTTCCTGTAGCTTGTCTTTCGGCGGACTGTAAACATTGGTAACGTGAAGAGGGCCTTGCTGTGTAGACACAGATATTGTGAGGCTTGCATCCGTGTCATGTTCAATGTTGGCGGGTATACGTTTGTTGACCAGAGTGGCGATATTGTGGCGTCTTTGATACGTCATGTAGCCTGGAATTTTCGGGTTTTTGCCTGCTTCTTGTAAAAGGATGATGTCCGGTGAGTGGGATAAGGATGTGATCCAGTAGAAGAATGCTGCCTGTTTTCCTTTGAAACCACGGCAGTTCCACTGTAGGATCCTAATATCGTTATTGCTGTGTGTTTTCATCGTAGCTGGGCATGGGGGGGAGCTGAAGGTGGCATGCTATTTGTTCTACCCTGGGAAAGAGAGGGCTTATCGCCTTCAGAACACGTGCCTCAAATGTTTGTTCTTGCTGAGTAATTAGGTTGGTTAGTGTAGCAATTGACTGTGCTTGAGCTTCGAAATTTCGCTGCAAAGTCAAGCAGGCGGCTTGTAAGGCGTTCGCCTGTTCGCACATTTTTGTGTTGTTCTCTAGCAGGAGCTCCAATTGTTTTTCATTTTCGGCAATTTGCTTTTCGAGAGCCTCCATCCTTTTGCTGAGTTCGTGTGATCGGGTGGACGATGACCTGCTTGGGGTTTGGGATCTGCTTCTTTTGGCGAGAGGCGCTTGTTCAGTGCCGTGCGCATTGTTCTCACTCTCCGCGTCCATGTTGGCAGATTCTGAGGTTTGGTCTTCCTGAGTACCTTCCTCGAGATTCATTGGGATGTGTTCTGGCGTGTTGTTTGGTGTGGTGTCCTGAGTGTGCTTGCCTGTTAGTGCATGTGCAAACGATACGTACCTGGCGTTAGTTTCTCTACGATTTTTTACAGCAGGGAGTGGCTGACTCACCTGACCAGTTCGGTGCTCCTGAGGGGACTTCGACACTTGCATGAGCCCCGTGCTCGTGGACGCTCGATGTTGGTGCGACGCCCGCTCTGTTGATGCTTTGGCATTCTTGAGTGGGGGTTCTTGTGACACCTGCTCTGTTGATGCCTTGTTATTCTTGGTCGGTGGTTCTCGTTGGGACATGGATCCTTTCGGTGATTCCGTCGCCTTCCGAATGGCAAGCCTCTTTTGGTAGGCTTGAAGCCTTGTGACGGCGTCTGCTTCACGTCGGACCTTGCATTCTTTGTCTTCGGATGGGTGCGGGCCGCCACAAAGGGCGCACTTGGTGATGCATTCATGTTCTTCATCTTTCTTTGCTGATCCGCATTTAGGGCAAAGAGGGTGAGATACTGGCGTGCAGACGTCAGCTCGATGCCCGAGCTTAAGGCACTTAGTGCAGTATTGCGCGCGTGGTTTGTGTGGCGTTAACCTATGTAGGCCACCGTCGTAGTCTACTTCCACAGGCACGTATGTACCGGAGAACGTGATGATCGCAGTTTGGGTAGAGCCCATTATGCGGGCGGCGAGGATTTCGTATCCAACAGCTTTAAGGTGTTTAAGCAGAAATTCCGGAGACGTGTTGGCGGCCACACCGTGGATCACTCTTTTGCATGATTCCCGGTTGGCGGCTTCATAGACACTGATGCGTTGTTGTTTTCCGTTGAGCGTGACGAAGGAACAGTTTTTAAGTTTGTAGATTGTGGATGGCTCTTGAGCAAGCAAGACGGCAATGTTTTTGCCGGGTAAGAGGCTTACTTTGAGCTCGGCAGCTTCGTTCGCGGTGAGTTGGGCTTGAAGACATAGTTCGTGACGAAGGTCTCGGGGTAAGAAGGACTGAATCGGGAAACCGTCCTGGGAGCGAAGTATCAGTTTACGAAATGTAGGATCGCTCACCCTCGTTTTGGAAGTTTTGCGGAATCATCCGTCTTGTTCAGGAGTGAATCCCTTCATCGTGCCAGGTTGTGAGGCTGTCGTTGCAGTGTTGATCGGCGAAGCCGTCCTGGTGCAGACGAGGCGGTCGCTAGGCCTAACGGTCTAGGCTTACTCCCAACGTGGTCCACACAAAGAACGCCGTAACTTCACCAATGTTCACAGGAGAGTCCCACAAATTGCTGAGGAGGGCCCGGTAATGTTCCGAAACATGCCCTGGTAATGATATGCACCAACACAAAAGGAAAACCGCACTAGAACGCAATACATGCGGAGCGCGGAGCGCACACGGGCGTCTGGGCTAGACCAGTGGCACCCATCCTTTTTAACAGGACGAGGAGGAAGAAACTAATGCGTTTTTCTTGTCTGTTATTCCTGTACATTTTCATTACGCTTGGGGATTACCGTTTGCTATTGTCACTAATATTTGTGTTATTGCTGACGCGATTGGAATCTTTTGTCGGCCGTTATTACATAGCGCAAATCGTATGCAACACAGCGTATCAACATAACCTCACTGAGAAACGTCTGTCCATCGCACTTCGCCGCTCCTTGCCATTACCCGCCGCTCGATTAACGCTAAGCGCTTTTCTTATAATGAACATCGATATTTTCTTCCGTGGCACCATGTGAGAGACCAACAGTCTGCAATGACTTGTGCTTTGGAAATATGCACGAAATGGCAACGGCAACGCCATTGCAGGCGATGAACGACACAGAAAAAAGACTAAATGCATGCGTTTCGTCTTCCTCTTACTCCTTCTAGATCAGCAGGGACGAGTATACAGTGCGCATTTGTGCACACAGCATGCACTCTGCCACAGATACTCCCCTTGAAGAGGAACATTTGAACACAAAGACTTACGGCTGCATTTTAGTCCCTATTTCAGCCCTTTTTGCACTCTACCTATAGCTAGAGTGTCGACGCTGTTCTAGAAGGCAAAAAATGTAGCACCACTTTAAGCACTGCAGATATGCACCAACTTGAAGCAGTGCAAACATTACTGATAAAAAAGCCAAACTGACAATTAAGGAGGTCAACATTGAGAATTCCACTCGGCTATGTGGCATCAACGCCTATGTTGTGTATTAAAATAAATACGCGATAATGTTGGGGAAATGTTTACAAGATTGTAACACGCTGCAACAAGATAATGACTGTATTTTTATAATACCTGTAGGCGTAGAGAAGAGTCCTAGATAAGGCTGGGTTGGGAAGCAATCAAGTAAACGTTTCTCATTTTTTAGATTTCATTACGTAATGCATATACGATAGAGCCGCGAGTAAGATAGTTAGGGTTAGTGAACACAGAATACTGAAGAGAACGATAATTGAAATTACAGGACACCGAGGGCTCAACGTAAAATTGCAACCTCACAGTGACAACTACGAAATTACAAATGGTTTTAGGGGAGAAAGAAGCTGCAAAGCGTTCTTTTAATGTTTATGATACGTCTACAAAAATGCCCAGGAAACGTCAGAATCGTAAGTGTTAAGTGCACAGAAATGATAAGAACTGGCGAATACGCGGGAAATATAAATCACATTATTCAAAAAAATCGTAATAAATAAAGCACCTGGGTGCCTCAGGTGTTTATACGTAGTTACAGTACGCGAGACTGGGATTTTTTATCGGTCTCACTTGGTTAGAAACGAGGCAGCCGTTAGTGAACGAAAACAACATGTCGCCGGAAGTGATCGGGTAGGATAATGTAGAGGAAGACTTTGAAATACCTATGAATAATTACACCCTGAAAGGCCGTATCAGGGGCGGTTGCTAAGACAGATGATCATATATCCCATAACGGTGAGCGTGATGCGTGAGCGTGACACTCAGCAACACAATGCATGACATCTGCAATAAAAACCAACATTTTTAGGTTAAAGGTTTTATATTTCAAGCAAAGTCCACGGCGTACTTGACCCTGAAGATTTCTATAGGCTGGGAGGTTTCCGAGTTGACCATTGTATTTATGAAAATTGGCGCCAAAAAGGCCTTCAAGACTCCAAATGTTTACAAAATGTTTTGAGGGTCTATTGTATGTTATTAACTCTACGGGGGCCGAGGCATAATAAATAAAAATATTTTCAACAAATTGAAATGGCACCAACAGTACTTTGATATGTTCTAATAAAAAAGGAATACGCAGAAACCACTCCTACAGAATCAATTTGGAAAATTTGATTATAAATTTAACACATTTATGCAGAAATGGAAAGCGTAGGTTAACACCCAAGCCGCAAGTAAGCCCTTGTTCTCTGATAACCCCGGTCTGGTTAGGTGGCTTGTAAAAGTAACTTCGGCAAGTGGTCGCTAGTCACAATTAACACGGAATAGAGTAAGGTGTACTATAAATGTGGTCGTCAGTACATTCACGAAGCTCACATAAGTAATTTAAATGGGCCGCAATTGTAACCTCAAATCAATTTTCAGAAATTTTATTTTCTGGTGCAAAATAGAAGCCGGGACGGCCTTCTGTAAGCAGCTCGTCAGGTCACTTGTAACAACAAAAACAACCGAAGAAGGGTACGCCACGTTCACATCCCAGAGAACGGAAGCAGAGCAAGCATTAAGGAAGTAAATTTAAATAGAAGAAAGGACAGCAATGGTCGCATACTCGAAGGGGATGGCCTATTTCAGCCAAGGGCTAACATCAGGTGAAAACTCCAGCAACAAAGTGGCGATTGAGGTAAGAGAGTTCAGACAAGACTGAGAACTCATCACAATAAAACTATTGTGAAGTTAACTCTGAAAGGATTTGTTTACACGTAGGTGAGGATTAGTTTCATTTTTTAGGGAGGCGCTTATCTTGGATTCACGACAAAAGGCTGAAAATAATGGTGACCACAACAAGAAGTAGTTGTGCAATCTAACACTCGCCACTTTGAACGAAGAAGTCCGCCTCCAACAACATTGTGCAATATAGCTGTGATAGAAACCTGCCAGTAATAATGGTGGGGGATATCAACATAAATATCAAATGTGAAAATTTCTCGGTGACAGCGATGGAAAACCTTTCATCACACCTTCACCCCCATTTGGTGTAGCAAGTCGGGCGCCCCGCCTGGCTGACCTCACTTGCTCATTAAAGATGTTTCTCTCTCTCTCTCTTTCATCCACGTATGCCTGCTGAAAATACTTTGATACGCCGACTAGAATAACTGTAAAAGGGCAACACAACTTCAGGCACTTATTTATAATGTGAGCGAATCTGATATTGATGTTGCATCTTTTTCATGTGCCATCAGCGATACTGTTATGCTCTTTCTTCATGCGATAGGCCCCAAAATAGCAACCACTCAAAGATACGTCGAAAAATAATACTGGAACCAATAAAACATTTCTACACCGTGGTCAAAGAACTGTACCGGAATGAAGTTTACTGAAAAAGTGACCCGAACACTGCGTAAAAAACCTTCAAACAAAAATTTCACAAATGCAATTACACTCCATTCCCAGAACGTGCTATAGCAGATAGAAGGTGTAAAAATACCAAAAACCGGGAATCGACCAAGGCTTTGAAAAGCAAATCACGAAAACGAATAAGCTCTACCATGACTTTGTACGCACGCGCTACCCAGAAATATTGACAGAATTTCGGGAATATCGAAATGTCTTAAATTAAAGGCGGGAAGAACAAGGTACTATGATACGTGTTCCTCAATAATAAAGAAAACCCTAGGAAATTTTTGGGCGTGGTAAACATATTACAAACAGAAGAAAGCCAGCGTGTCTGCCGAAAGAGGTATTCAGAGGCGATGCAACCTGGCAGACAATATATGAATTAACACTTTAAGCACGCGGCAAAAAGCCCAACGAACACTCCCGGTGTTTTAAATGATACTGTTTCAACACTAATAGAAAAAATTAGTTTTCGCCCAACACCCGTTAGAGATGTATGTTGTTTAATTAAAAAAATACATAATAGCAAAGCGGCAGGAATAGAGGTGATCGCACCAATACCCATCAAATTGGTGGCCAAGCTCATTGGTAATGTTTGAGTATACCCAATAAACCTAACATTAGGTACAGGGGTTTTTCCGGAATGATTAAAGTCGCATGTGTGGCGCCGGTGTGTAAAGGTGGGAAAGGGGAATAAAACAAGCTTACAAATTACAGGCCAAAATCGGTTCTTGCCGTGTTCTCCAAAATAGTTGAGTAAGTCATTCTTGAAAGTTATTAAACTTTTTCTCCCGCCATAATGTTCGAAGCAAAGCCCAATACATCTTCCAAAAAGGACAGTCAAAAGAGCAGGAGCTCCTTTATATAAGCGATAAAATATTCAAAAACGCTGAGCAGAAGAACATAACATTGGGTTTATTTATGCACCTATGGAAAGCATTTATTTCATTGAACCACACAATATTTTTCGAGAAAGTAGTCAAATATGTAATTAGAAGCGTAGCCAACAAAGTAATAGGCGGTTACCTGAACAGCCGAAACTAGCTTGTTTCCTTTGGGGAGGCTAGGTAAGGTTTCCTAAAAATTCAGCGCTGTTTTCCTCAGTGGTAGAAGTTGGGACCCCTACTGTTTTATCCTATAATAATGGCATCACATCTGTTCCGCATTACCCCAAGCTAATAATGTATGGAGAAGACACCGATGTCTTTATCACAAAAATGTAATTGACCAATCAAAATACGCTAATAAGTAATTTCCATTGCTTTCCTTGTGGTTTCAGCAAAATGAACTGCAACTGGAAGTAAATGAACTGCAAGTATAGACAAGATGCGCACTATTTCAACCAATTAAAAAATCATTCACGACACAGTCAACAGTAAAGTCTTGAGGAACCACGATTTACAGGACAGGGTAGCGAAAATTTCTTGGAGTATGTTTCAGCGATAATAAAGCTTGGTGTTGAAGAATCTGAAAAGCGAACGGAAAGCAAGAAAGGCAAACTGTATTTACAGTAAGTACAGGGCAAAACAAGCTTTAACATGGCGACCGAGAATCTTCCTTCTTCTTTCTCGTCTTCGTCTGTCTCCTCCGCGTGCCATCACGCCGAGATTCCCGCTATTTTTCCACGTGCTGGGCCCCACACGCGGGCGCCAATTTCATACCAGATCACAGTTCCTGGGAATAAGAAACATCCTCCCGGCCCCAGCACTGAGGGTTGTAATCTCCGTCTACGCTGCAGTAAGCTCTATTGGGTACAGTAGCTGCACCGGTCGTCGCAATGTAGCTCCGCTAGGAATCCTCACAATGCAGGCTCGGACGTTGTGGTCGCGTCCCATGATAACTTGTATAACCCGACCAGTCTTCCACATTTGTCGAGGAGCTTTTTCTTCGTGCACAAGCACCAAATCTCCAACTTTGAGCTCGTGGGTGGGCACATTTTTCGCATGGTGGAAAGAGCGCAACTGCAACAAATATTCCTTACGCCATCTCCTCCAGAACTGTTCCGCAAGCCGTTTACGATGGAGCCACCTCCGCGTGACTTCGCTTCTTGTTTGATTCCGCTGTTGGTGGTTGACCCGCAGGTATCGAAACAAGCCTCCTTTCTATTAGGAAGTCTGCGGGCGGGAGTACCTCTGGGTCATTTGGTGCAGCAGGAAGGTACGTGAGCGGACGGGAATTAATTACCGCCTCTGCCTCTTGAAGTACAGTCGTCAGTTCTTCAGTCGTCAGTGCAGCTTTCCCCAGGACTCGCCGTAAACAGGATTTTACGGTTCGGACCATACGCTCCCAAAATCCGCCCCACCACGCCGCTCTTTCTACAATAAACTTCCATTGCACGCGTGTTTGAGCACAGTAATCTTGAAACTTTACGTCCAGGAACGCCTTTTCCAACGATGCGATATCTTTGGATGCCTTTTGAAAGTTCGTGCATTGTCCGTGTAGATGACAGCCGGGAGTCCATGGCGAGACGTGAATCTTCGTAGGGCTAGAAGAAACACTTCACTCGACAGTATCGAAACCAACTCCAAATGCAGGGCTCTCGTAACTGCACATGAAAACAAGGCAATGTAAACTTTCGCAGATGAGCCTTCAGTGCGAGCATAAAGAGGTCCAGCGAAGTCTATCCCTACTACCTCGAAGGGATCCGAGCGGCGCACTCTATCACCAGGTAAAGGGGCTACAGGTGCACTGGCTGGCCTTAGTCGTGTCCTTATGCAAGCATTACATCTGCCGATTACCTTTTTTACTATCTGTCTTCCGCGCTGGACCCATAGTCTCTGTCTTAGCTCGGTCAGTGTGTCTTGAGTCCCGCCATGAAGGGTTCGTTGGTGGCAATCGCGAATGACAAGTTCGGTGAACGCGTGAGAAGGTGGCAGTAAGAGGGGGTGCTTGACTTCCTGTTCTTCTTGAGAGAACTCTAGCCTGCTTCGTACACGCATCAATCCCGTTGAGTCAAGGAACGGACTGAGCATCCGAATGCTTGATCGGCAGTTGAGAGGAGCTTGATTCAAGAGCCGCTCGAGCTCCTCACCGTAACTGTCTTGTTGAACAACGCGGATCCAGTACAATTCCGCGTCCTTAATCTCTTCCGCTGAGATGGATGTAGATATACGGTTGGCAACATTTCTACAATTTCTGATAAATCGCAGAATCCAAGCGGTGATTCGGAGAATTCGCAACAGGTTGGAATACCGCGCCAAGTCCAAGATGGGATTCACAGTCCTCACAAAGCAGATTTGCACACATCTCTCCCTTTCTTCGTCGACGCCTTTCAACCCAATCTCTGAATCTTCCGTAGGCCAATCTCTAGGGTCTTTCAGTAACCACGTGGGTCTATGCCACCATCGTTCATCAGTTTTCAGAATGTGCAATGACACCCCGCGAGTGAGATGATCGGCAGGATTGCAATTTCCGGGACAATGCCACCACTGTGTCCTAGCCGTCAGTCTGAATTTCAGTGACTCGATTTTTGACAAATTCTTTCCATTGTGATGTATTACCCGTAATCCAATGCAGAGTGATGCGGGAGTCTGTCCAAAATATAGTTTCGACGTTGCACGGTACTTTGGCAAGAGATGCTTCCAAGAAATTTGACATCCGGGCCCCGAGGACGGCGCCGAGAAGCTCGAGTCGCGGCAATGTCAACGTCTTCATAGGAGCGACTCTTGACTTGGCCATCACCAGTTCTGTTTTCACGCAATTGCTGTTGTCTTGAAGCCTCAAATAGGCGCATGCTCCGTATGCCTTTGGGCTCGCGTCACAAAATATGTGCAGTTGAGCTGCCGTAGCCTCTGGCGATAAATGTACCCAGCGAGGTATTTTAACGCTGCCAAGTTCCTGGAGGTCCGATCGCCAACGTCGCCATTGCGCTCCGATGTCAAGTGGAAGATCCTCATCCCAAGAGACATCCCGTTTCCATATCTCTTGGAATAATATCTTGGCTTGAACTGTGAATGGTGTGATCATTCCGAGAGGATCGAAAATTCGTGCCACTGTATGGAGCACTGATCTTTCGGAGTTTCGATCTTTGTCAAAAAAACTAAGTACAGACTTTGAAGCTATTGTCATGAGATCTCTTCGGGGCTCCCACACCATGCCAAGAATCTTGAGTGTTCCGTCGGTAGAAGTGATGCCTTCTTCCTACTCGAACAGCTGCTGTAGGTGTGTCGAGTTAGAGGTCCACTTCCTAAGACGCATACCTGCTGACTCTAGTATAGCGTTAGCTTCCGTGAAAACACGGTGCGCCTCTTGGTCGGTGTCGGCTCCCACGAGCAAGTCGTCCACGTAAAACGACTTTGCGAGTAGGGCAGCCGTGTCCCGAAAAGAACCACTGACAAGTCTCAGGTGATGTTGTAAGGTGGCGTTCAGCAAAAATGGGCTTGCTGTGGTACCAAACGGTACTCTGGTCATCCTCCATTCTTCCACTTCAGGTTTAGGATTCTCGTCCGAGGGAACTTGCTTGAACCACAGAAACCGCAGTGCATCTCTGTCTTGCTCTCGAATGCAGATTTGCAGGAACGCCTTTTCAATATCTGCGGTCAGAGCGATGGGATGCAACCGAAATTTTATCAACAGTGTGGTCAAGTCTGCCAGAAGCCTTGGGCCTTTTTCCAAGTGTTCATTGAGGGACGTGTACTCCGGCCCATGTGACGATGCGTCGAAAAACCACTCGGACCTTGGTAGTCGTGGACTCGCTGCGAATCACTGCATGATGCGGCATGTAATACACCGGAAAGGATGACGGTCCGATTTCCTTTACCCGCTCTGCGTGTCCCAAAGTCATGTAGGACCGAATGGTGGAGTCGTATTGCTGCCCGAATTCGGGATGGCGCCACAATTTCGTCCCGAGAGCCAGAAGTCTCTTCATAGCTTGCGTCTTATTGTCGTCCAAGCGACCACCATTATCTTTCCATGGGAGTGCAACCTCGTAGCGGCCCTCCTTAAACTTGACGTTACGCTTGAACTCACAGAGAACGTCCGAGGCCTCATTTATAGTATTGTCCTGGTCCACAATACCTATGCTCTCAAGCTCCCAGAACTTCTGCATGATGCTGTCTGCTGGTTCCGCTGTCGCACTCACTCGTAGAACGCAGGTGTTCATCGTCAAGTTAACTGATGTACTCAATGAGAGAGGTCCTTGAACATCCATCCGAAGACGGAGTCAAGAGCCACCATGCCTGCGTTACCAGAGCAGCGCTTTATCTCTCCAGTCATCAGCTGCCAGAGGTGATCACAGCCCACAAGCAGCCCAATACCAGGTACGGCTGCCATGCCCGGTATATAAAGTTTGTCGGCGATGTTGTGACCACTGTCTTCCAGTGTCTTCACGAAGTCATGTTCAGCCGGCACTTGGACAACATCTTGGCAAATGAATGGGACTTCAACGGCTTGTATAAGATGCTCCGTACCGTCGTACTGACTGCGAAGACGTACTTCCACGAGGCGCCGACGCTGTGAAGTCGTAGCCGCCTGTCCGAACGTATTCAACTGGAGACTCGTACTTCCAAGCTCTTTCAGGCATAGGGTCTTGGAAATGTCCTCCCGAATAAGCGTTGTCTGGCTTCCACCATCTGCTATGGCACGAATGTACGCGCAACGCTGACTTCCGACAACCCAAGTCCGGAACGTCTGCAGAAGTACCTCGTTAGTCAAGTATGAACACGTGCTTGTGTGAAGGCTGTTAGCGTTCACACTCTTTGTGACTTCAGCTTTCTTGGGTTGCCACGTTGGATCGCACATAGATGAAACATGCCTCCCTTGACACTTGCTGCACTTTACTTTCCGGCGACAATCCTTTGAACGATGCCCACGCGTAGTGCACCGAAAGCATCGGTTGTCTTTGGCGAGCTTCTTCAACTTTTCTTCTTTCGTGATAGTTACATCACAGTTCTCGGTAGAATGCTTCGGAGAGCAGCAAAAGAAGCAGGTCTTGTTTTCCTGTGAAGCGACAGTATGCAGTACGGCTGCAGTTGGTAGGTGCGCCAATTGTTTGCGGTCAAATCCCCTTCGAGGACTTCTTTTATCTTGCCGATCAGCCAACCCACTTCGCTCTCGACTCTCTACCTCTACCAGCAGATATTCAAGAAGACCTTGCAGCTCACGCTGTGCCGTGCCTGTTTCGCAAGTTGTCGGGGATAGCGACCGCCCGCCTTCGTCTTGCTGTTTGGTGCGCGACGTGGATGAGGTCTTAGAAGTCGCCACCAGTCGATGATAGCCAACGACGACGTCGCTTGGTAAAGCTTGCAGGATGATGTCCGTCAGCATGGTCGCATAGGTAGCCGAACTGATGTTCAGGGCTTTAAGTCCCCTCATGTGGCAGTGCACGTAGTCCATAAGCTTGCGCAAACCCTTCACGTCGTCCGATGCTTGCACCGAGGGCAGAGACCTCAATCGAGCCAGATGCTCTTGAACGATGCGTCGAGTGTCACCAAAGCGCCTTTTAAGAATGTCGACGGCATCATCGTAGCATTCCCTCGTCGCTTGAAGGCCCGCGATAGACGCAGCTGCCTTGCCGTTGAGAAGCGTACGTAGGTACTGGAACTTTTCTCCCTTAGTTAGACAGTCGTTGGTATGAACAGACGCCTGGTAATGCTCCCAGAAACTAGGCCACTGGCATATCTCCCCGTCGAAGGACTGCAGTTTGAGTGTCGGAAGCTTGACGGAACTGCCTCGCGCTAGTTCCTCGCGTTGATCCACCCGCGTATGTGCCGGGTTCCTTGGGATAGGTGACACGTCTTGACTTTAATTGAGCTAGCATACCTTTAGCGGCGTCTTCGTACTTCAGTACAGCCTCCATTTCCGCTCCGAAATCTTCGTCCTTGAGGTGCTCTTCGAACAAAACATTCAGCCTTTCCAATTCGTCGTTGTTGGCCTGCAGTCTTTCACGCAACGACGCCAGCTCGCCGATGTCTGCCGTATCCAAGACAGCTTTTGCTTCATTGATGAGACGAGTATTCTGTTGCCGCCGAGCAGTAGGCTTCTCCTTCAGTCGGTTCATCCTTGCTTCCAAACACCGGTCGCACCGCTCCCCTCCTGGTGGACAACCGAAGCTTTTCCGCTGTCTCTTTCACTGTAGGGCGTTCCACAGCTCCCGGTCTTTCGGCACCAGTTGTTGAAGAATCTCAAAGGCGAACGGAAAGCAAGAAAGGCAAACTGTATTTACAGTAAGTACAGGGCAAAACAAGCTTTAACATGGCGACCGAGAATCTTTCTTCTTCTTTCTCGTCTTCGTCTGTCTCCTCCGCGTGCCATCACGCCGAGATTCCCGCTATTTTTCCACGTGCTGGGCCCCACACGCGGGCGCCAATTTCAAACCAGATCAGAGTTCCTGGGAATAAGAAACACTTGGAATACACACAGTACAATATTAAGCAATGAACACACCCGAATTGTTGGAATGTTTTACCGGATCGCGCACCTCATTCCACTGTGGTTAAAAAAACAGCTGCATTACACCGTTTTTTACTGAAAGTTATGCTACGCTGCATTTGTATGTGGAACTATCACTGGCAAAGATTTAAAAAATATTTACCTAGAAGAAAAAATGCTTAGGATTTACGTTAATTACAAAGACTGCATCAGTCACCTGCGAACGCCTCCACCATTCAGTAAATACTCCATGCTTCGAGTGGACCAGATTTGTTACTTTAGACTGCTCCAAAGTATCCTGAAAAAGCACAACTTGTATACAATGAACCCAGCGGAATGTAATACTCTTTAGGACATTCAAATTAACATACTCCCATAACCAGAACCAGTTATGAAAAACAATTGCTTTCTAATGGAACCATTACAGTCCTCAGAAAACTATCTGACAACATCGACTTTAATGTCTCTATAAAACTATTTATAAGTCCAATAATAGATTCAGTCCTAATAAATAACATTCGCTTTCTATTAGTCGAACGTACTGTGTGCATGTATGAGGTTTTTCTCTTTCCCTCCTTATTTCTCTCATTTTTTTCTTTTTTAAGAATCCCAAAACTAGAATTCTGTAAATAAAACAATTGAATTGTCACTCCTCAGCACATGCTATATAAGTCAGTTGTTACCTGGATCCTTTCGTACGCTTGTGACAGCTTTTACAATACAATCCCCGCGGCTTGTAACCCCTTTTTGTAAACCCTGCGTAATATTTCTGTGTTATGTGGAAGCCTTGCTGGCGCAGTTTGTTGCATGCTATTTCTATATTGTTTGTCTAACTGTGGTGTATATGAGTGCGCGTTATGGCTTAAGAGTTGCTTCCCCATGTTTTAAATGCTCTGTAAAGCTGTTAATGTAGGCGTTGCTGGCTCCGTCAAGCTGTGAGTTAATCGTATAGTGCAAGAGGTACTTGAACATGTTTTCAACGCGCTACACACCTGCCAACATGGAGGCCTGTGGCTCCGCCAAGCTGTTTTTCCTCAGCTTTTTCTGAGTCCTTCAGCATGCCCCCTGTTATGCAAAATAAACGACTCTATTCAACTCTAAAATGAATTGGTTTGTTCATTTTGAAGTGTTGAGTAACAAAAACCTTCCTTATATTTGGCTTCGATATCAAAAGCAGAGGAAGAGTAGTTTGAAAAAGAGCTCTTGCCTAATACGGAAATTGCAAAGCAAGAAGTGGAGGCGTTAAAAAAACAGACCCTGGCTAGTCCGAACATTTTTTGCCTTTGTTATTTACTTGCTGAAACCTTTTCGCCTAAGGGGCTTCCGAAACTGCCCTCTAAGTTATATGCCGTGTAAAGAGTGCCGTTTTTTTTTCTCATTATTTTGTTTGCTCTGCCGACATTTTTTTAAATCTACGCTCAGCAAGCGCCTGCTTGCGATGTTAATACTTTACTTTCAGAAAATCAAGTTAGCTTTGATGTTATTGCTTCTTTCGAAACAACAGCAAATTTAATGTAAGCGTACTTCTGTGCTCTTTTCATGACCTAAATAGAGCATAAAATGATAAGGTGCGGCTGGCACTTCTCAGCTCCCTTCTAGATAACTGAGTACAACTCACGTCGAATAAACGCGAAATGCTTATATATGCATGAGAAATCTGGTGTCTGTTATATGTACTGGAGTTATCTCTCTCCACGCGCAGAAACTTAAATGCAGTGAACAGCACTTAGGAAATAAGGTAAACGGAACTGACAGACCTATATAACTTAGGCTGCCTGATCTAATTGGCGCTTGGTCAGCGTTGCTGCGTGCATTTTTTTTAAACATATTCTGTGCAGTTCAACGGTTTCCGTAACAGGGCGGTTTGTTTGTTGCATTTGTCTTACTGACGTTTATTTGTTCCAGTGTGCAGTATACTATCCAAAGTTACATTTTCCTGTAGCGGAATATTTCTTTCGGGTCCCCGCAATTTTCTTTGAGTCGCATTCTTCCCCAGTACAACCTAATCTTTTGGCTCGCTTATTCAAGTCAGAAAACAGAGTAGTGCACCGGAGAGGAAACGAAAACTAAGTAAGGTGCACAATTCTGAACTTGAACATTTTACTCATTTTCTGAGCTACGATCAATAAAAACAATGTTGAATCAGGTGTAGCCAATTTGAGCCACGTGCAGCTCGAGTAATGTACCTAATGGTTGTCCCGGTACCCTAAAAGTGTCATTGTTGTACAATATCGTCATGCATTACAGCATGTTTTTTTTTGCGTGTAATACCGGAGGCTTAATTATTTCAACAAGAGCGGAAAAATTCGCTCACTCCAGGTCGATGCCTGAGAATGCTTACGTGCTACCTAACAATTTTCGAATTTATGCACATTTTTGTTACATTGAATGCAATGCTGAGCCAACTGCACATGAATTTGATTAGCGGACATAGAAGCAGTTACAGGCATACCAAGACATCAAATGTGTTTGACCGTGTTTTTTTTTTGACAACAGTAATTTTCAAAGGCTACTATAGTTTTTCAGGGCGGGACCGAAATAAAATTTCTATAGTAAGCAATAAGAACACCTCCAACAGCGCACATTGGCATTCGGTCACACAATTTGTCCACAGTAAAGGCGACCCTGTCTGTGCTACACAGCTTGTGCGGAACGCAACTAATTCTGAAATGATGTTTTACACTACTGCGCATAGTATATCCCAGACTCCATTGTGACGTGAGAATGACGCCATGGCCTCTTTTTAGTGGCTATCCTTTCAGGCTAGGATAAATATGCAGAATGTACAAAAATTGCCTTTGGGGACTCCTGAGAGGCAATCAGCACGTTTGGTTTGTTTTCACGGATACTTGCTGTTTGTACATTGGTTGAAGAACTTTTATTTCTGCTTTATTGTGCCCCGCATTATTCGCCTTTTAATTACACAAAACGACACAAATACGGGATGTCCTTATTTTCTGATGTTTGCAGCGTAACGGGCTGGAATCGGGTTAACAAAGCAGTTCGGGAGAACCAAAACCAACACTTGCATAGAAGAACGCCCTGTGTTCATTTTGGGCGTTCACGACTGGCTGCCTTCGACTGGGCGGAACCTGCTAATGACACGGAATAGGGCGCATTGCCGCTTGCTTTCTTGTGAATTTTGTGCCCAACTGGTGCCATCAACAGTATTGCGATGGAAGACCGCTGTGCCGCGAGCAGGGATAATTTTATTGGCCGCTTCGCTGACAAGGGCTGTGCACAACCGTGCTCCCATCCGAGCGTTAATTCCGGTCTCTGCTCTGTTGCCAGCCGTGAGGTATGAATGGCCACATTTACAAGCGAAAAGTAAAACGCTGATCTTATCTTGGTGTTCGCTGTTCCGCAGTCGCATTGCTTCCCTTCATCATGGTTGAATAAATCATGCTGCCGCTATGTTCCCAGTATGTGGTCCTCTAATTATTCATTTAGATAAAGCTTAGTTGGTGGAATTGACAAATTATGTCCCTCTTCTTCCCAATTTTTGCAATCTGCTAGAACTTCTTGCTCGTCGCTATGAGTGAAGAAAATGCATCAGCAAATATGTGAGGAATAAATATTTATCGTGGCAGTAACGTAAACATGGTAAGGAAGACAAGAGCAAGCATACAGCTTCAAGGAGCCCCAAAAACATGCTCCGAGCAATTATTGTACCGCACGCGATATTGTTCTGGATCAGAAAGCGAGTGGTGATCGATATTAAGCTTCATGAGAGATAACAGTTTCTTTTCATTACTATTACTTTTAAATGGCAGCAATATGTATCGAGTTTTGACCCCAATGCAGACCACGGTCACAGAAGTGTGCTGTGGCATTGTCATACTCTCGCGCCCCCCTACATGACTCCCGAACCAAAAAATACATTCATTTGCACTCCAATACCATCTGATCTCAAGCCCTGGCTTTAGAGTTCGTCCTCAGTAGTTCTAAAATTGAAACACGTGCTGCACCTTCTACGTGTAGATAAATGCAAAGAAACGTTTCCGCTGGTAGTAGCTTACTTCCCACCTGTTTTTTGGGCGGTGTGGAGGTATAGTGTTAAAGAAGTTTTTATTCCCTCGTCTTCAATACCAATGATAAGAGGCTTTCCGATGTTTGTATATAGAATGAAAAGATACCGCGATAGTATTAGGGGAAGCTATGTATCGACCTCTTTCGACATAAACTGTTGCAATTGGGGCTAACATATTTGGATCAAACAGTGAAAGCATCTTTGGAAGCAAATATCTTAACACCCTAGATATTACACCCAACAAAATAGCAGATTACAGGGACAGTTAAATACCTTTTTATGTCGCCGTTCTAAACCATTGAACAACGAAGCCAACAAAAACTACGACACTGAGAAGTGGGAAACGAAATGAAGTGAAATAAATATGGTGCATGTACACTTTTCGTATTCAGGCGTCCTGTGCTTTGTTAATTTTGATCGTCGGCCACGTAAAGCGGTCGTAGCTAAGCTCCGGTTGTTTCTGAATAATTTTAGTTGAAATATTGCCTTGTAAAAGGCTGCACGAAGTGTTCGTCCTTAACAATTTTTATCAGTCAACGTTCGTTATGTATCAGCAACCATCCTTAGACACTAACTTTTGAGTGCAAGTTTCGCTTCTCGAGTTCAACATTTTTGCTATTTGTATCAAAATTGTAGGTTTACAAGCATCCGCGGAACATTTTGCGATGACAGCTAATGAAAGCTAGAAAGGTAAAAAAATATTGTACCCTTGATTTTACCTCGTGTCTAAACGGCGAGGGCCGGATTTCTTGGCTATTCAACGTCTTTACGGGGCAGTCTTGGGACGCTTTGCCTGCTCCAGTTACCCATAATCACCAAAATGTCTTCAAAACAAACAAGCCAATACGACAGGTGCGTGTGGCAGCTGGCAAAATAAAATTGGTTTCCGCATGCCATATCGCTAGTTGGATAAACATTGTAACGCTTCGACTAGTATGAACAAAATAGTAGCGAAGTAATTATCCCTTAGCATGCATATTAAAAACACGGAAAAATAAAGCAAATTTCCGAAAGACAAAGTTTTTATTTCAAATATCATTTGAAATTGCTTCCATCTAGTGGTTCGCCTGGATGTAGTGTAATGTAGAGAGCAGGAATTTTTTTCCTCATGAAGGCGTGGATCCAGCGGAGTAAGCGGGCTTTTCTAATCTGACTGCCATTAAACATTAACAAAATTATGTCTCCCTGCTGATTTACAGGAAATGCTTGGAGAAGCATAATGACTACGGAGATTAGGTTGTCGCCAAATTAGTTATTTTCTCCTTGGGTTGGTTAGCTGCATTTCGAACAAATTTACTTCCTCGTCAGATCTAGGCGGGTTTCTTCGGCATGGTCCTCTAAAACTGTACCTTGTATTGAGCAATTAACAATACCGCAAATTTATGTTTCGAGTGCACCTATGCTGCTATGGAAAAACTCACGTGACACCAAAGCGGTCGGTGCCTAAACGCTGCTTCAGGGCCCCCCAATCCCGTAATTACGATTCCGCATCGCAGTTCTATCCATGACAGCTGAACAAAGACGGAGAAAAGTGACCGCATGGTTCTTCAGAAAACGCCCTCCATTAAAAACTGTGAATTCAAAAAAATTGCTGCAGCTTGCAGTAGTTGTGCAAGGCTGGAGAAACCGCAAAGCTGACCGCCCCTCCGTTCGTCGGAGGCCCAGCTATCGGCTCATCATCAGCTGCAGCAGCTCACTAGGTCCACTGTAGGACGCATGCCTCTCACATCGACCTCCAAGCGCTTCTGTACTGGGTCCTAGAGTCCATTCTTTGCCCCCAAATTTCCCTATTTCTTTCCTCCGTCGAGTAATTCGCCTTTCTCCTTTTCTCTACGCGCCTCTCAATGTCCACTTTGTCATCCCTGCAGTACCCCGTTACTTATTCCGCCTAATTACGTGTCCCGCCCAAGGTGATTTAGTTTTCTTTTCTTTTGAACTATAGTATCTTTTACTCTAGTTCGTTCTCTGATCCAGGAAGGTCGTTTTCTGTCTTCAAATGTCTAAGTGTTACTGCGGTCAATATTAGTTTCATGACCCGTTGAAGCAACCTAAGTTCGTTTTGAAGTATTGCAGCGTGACCTTCACTGGCCGAGGTTGAGCAGTTTCGCGTGGATTCTGGAGAGCCGTGCTGCGCAAGCACGGCACGTGGCGGCCTTGTCCACTTGATGACCATGCGAGGGGGGGCCGTGTGGGTAAACGCATGGCTCGTGCGTCGCAGCAACACCGGCGTACGCCTGTAGAACCACACCGCACTCGTCCAGCAGCTTCCGTTCCTCACGTGGCGGCCTGGTCCACTTGATGATCATACGAGGGGTGGGCGGGTGTGGAACCGATGGCTGGTGCGCCGCAACAATATAGCGGGCCTTTGCCACTGTAGTATAGCCATGGATACAGAAAGTGAAACGGCACACAGCTGGCGCGCCTGAGCCGCCGCCGCCGCGACTGAACTGGACTGGGTTGGATTGAATTGGATTGGATTGGAAATCGTTTTAGCAGCAGTAAGCACGATAATCAGCTAATGCTACACAACCAGGAAACCTAAGAATAAACAGCTTAACCTGAGCTCACCCTACTTACATCCTGGAATAGCCAAACTAGGCCACTGCTAATTTTTGAAGGCGCGAATTTTCCGTTAGGCGTGAACCACCTAAGTAACGAAGCCAATCAAAAGGTCTGCGCTAGGAATGCAGTCAATCGTGTACACGTGGGTCTTATATCCGCAGGGAGCGAGGTTGGATTTCGGCGTACGGGAAACGCTTTTTTTTCTTTTTGCTTTCTAATGCACAGCACATGTTCTTGTCCTCTTCCGCTGCTAACCCGTGCGCTGTATAATATTCTCACTGCGAAAGAGTGGGTGTCCTATTGCCGAAGGTGTTTATTCAGTATTATCCCATTTACTATCAATCCCGCATACCCTCGTTCGGACCCAAACAAAGCTAATTGGGCGCTAGGTTGCTTGCTGTTTGCCTAATCAAAGCTTTGGTAATTAACAGGGTCATCTAACCAATCTAGTCGGCATTACACGTATGTAACGCACCTTTTTATTTGGTAGATTAAAGGAATGTTAACCAGAAAGGTTACCAGCCATCGAGCTTCCGCAATGAATTCGGTTCCCGTACAGAGGTTTACAAAATTTTGCGTGCCGTTGTGTTGCTCCACATCCAATATAGAAATTTCTGTGAACATTTTGGTGCAACTAGGAACATTTTAAAACTTGTTCTTTATTCTTTGAGCAGTGGGCGACTTTCAGTGCTATTCATCGGCCATTTTGTGAGTCAGCCCTAGGCGACGACGTTTAAGATGATACCTCTTCTGTGAGCTAATCATTTGGTGTAATACCATTCCTACAGCCCTACAGGTCTTGCCCAGCCACTATATACAAGTAAATTATGGTCATTCGGTCGTGCTTGGCGCTGCTATGGTTGTGGTCATGGTTTGCGGGAAAAGAAAAGGGAAGGAAGCGCATTGGGGATATGGTCATTTCTACCTGTTAGTGATATACAGCTTGAAAAGCAAAACAAACATTCTGATAAAAGGCGTTGCGCACAAGCGCACTAAACCCTGGTCTATTTTTGTCGAAACGGCAAAGCACTTTGGGCTTGGCGACAGAATTTCAGAAACCATGAGAAAACACCACATCGTTGACACTGCAGCCCTTGCTGGATGCCGATCACTATATTCCTATACTGGCATTCCCATATTGTATACACACAAACCTTTCGAAAGACCTAAAGAACCTTCGTTTTCGAAACGAAGATAGTACAAAGTGCTGGTATGCCGACGGGAACCTTTGCTGCGACGGCACCCTTTTGTAGCTTGTTGACTGTGTGTTAATGTGCACATAAAACTAAGATACCCTCCGTTTCCGTTCGAGAAGAAAAGCGGGAAATTTTATCGTGCCAGCTTCCGCCAACCCCCCGGTTCAGTCGCTTTATCGGATATTCGATTTCCGCCCGAAAACTATGGGCCCTTTGTGCATTAAAGCTAATTCTCTTTCTCTTTCAGTGGTAGTATCAAGGCAGAAGGTTGTTTCTACGGGATCTTTTTAGTATTCTTTGTACTGCACACATTCAAAAAAACTTCAGGAAAGCGAGTCAGGAGAGAATAAAATACAAAACAGTATAAGTAGATTTTGAGTACTGACCCCGTTCCCTTTGCTTCGAAGGAATTCGATTTCTGAAGCATATGTTTAAAGCGATCGCTTCATGAGTCGAAGAAAACATATTTAGCAATATTTTCTTAAGTTATCCATGCCAGGAAAAATGTGGAAGTATTTAGAGATACCGAAAATGCTTTTCGCAGCCATTAGATGAAAGCATACAAAATCCAAAGCAAAGCCATTTCGATCTGCGCAGTGGACTGCCTCAGGTTCACCTCAGAATCAAGCTATAAATTGGAGGCGTAATCTCCTCATGCTGTATTTTATTTGATGTGCAACGACGGTAAAGTAATTCGCAATTGATAGTAATGATTTTAGATTCATGGTAGGGGGCAACCTTGGGGACTCATTCATAATGTGATATTGTTGATCAGGAACCAGCCTTGGGGCAGAAACCCCGACAAATTAAACGAACGCGGCTGATTAGGGAGGTCCGTTTACCATAACGTATCAAGTGCAGAGAACTTTAGGGGCCCCACTAGTCGTCCAGCGAACGCATCACCCGTAACGCCATGTCAAGAACTGAGAGACGTAGAATAGGTGACTGCTTCCGTATTCTGGATCGAACCTGGGTTTCTAAGCTTACGAATCCGGTGTCAATCTGATTGCGCCACGTAAGCGCATGGTATCTAGTGCAAAGTTTTGTAGGTGATCTTCGCGCTGTGCCGTTGCCACGGAGGCTGCCTTTTGTTAGACCGCTAAATACAAAATAAGGAAGAAAAATCATGAATTGACGCATTAATTACAATAAAACAATAGAAAACTTTACAGGATACTTTTCAAAAAAATCTTTTCAGATGTTGTAATACTTTTCAACTTTTTAGGCCTTTTGAAAGGATGCAGCGCCCTTTGGTGGCTGCTTACTATGTCAACGCAAGCCTAGTACTGAAACGTGCCAAGAGAAAATGCCACAGCCCCTCTCGCACTGGACATCTTTAACGTTATGTCAAACTGCTTTAACTTTTTACGGTAATATCAAACAGATTTATATCAAGCTATAAAAACAGATCTAATGACAAATCAAAATTTATGCTCCGGCATCAAATGTTAAAGAATGCATTCCGCATGTCCCCAATTTTGCTAACGCTGACGACACGAGCATCATTGAGTACTTGTCGTTTCATCTAGACAGTCTGAGTCCTGACGATGACGTCATTGTGTTGTAGACAAGACTAAAAATACCATTATCTGGCACTGTGTACATTCATTCCTACCATTAGGGGAAACAAAAGAAAAAAGACGCGTAATCCCTGGATACAGGAGAGATGGATCGTCTGAAGCGACAAACAGGAAGGCAAAGGAAAGCAAAAAATAATGAAAAGATATCTAACCTAGCTTTACTGTTGCGAACAAACTTTAGGCAAGAAAAACAGATATATTACGAGGAAACACTTAAAAACATAATGGTGTCTTCCCCGCAAAAATTCAGGTGTCACTTGTCACAAACCGCAGAAAGCCAATAGAGCATTGTTTTTAACGGCGAAATCAAACCAGACTGTTCCAAAATAACGTCTAACTATAGTAGGTTCGTCCAGTCTGTCTTTTCGAATGTTTCCCAATGAAGTGCTCCAACTAGAGCAACATCTTTTTCCCATCTGTCTGACATCCCACAAGTACTAATTAGCTATGAAGCAATACTATCGCTCCTGCTAAACATTTTGGAACATAAATCTGTGGGTCCGGGTGGAATTCCAAATGCCTTCATACGTAGATAAGCTGAATAGGTTGCTCGATTCTTGGACATAATCCTAAATGCCTCCTTGCAAACAAAAACGGGTCCAGACGACTGGCTTAAAGCAAAAGTGACGCCGCTACACAAAACCGCAGACAAGCAGAATATTGAGAATTACCAACCAATCTCCTTAGTATGTGTCTGCTGCAAACCCCTCGAACATTTTATTCGAAAGAAATATATCAGTACCAAGAAAATACCAAAATACTACATCCTAACCAACATGGCTTCTGACAAAAGCTATCAACCTTAACGCAGCTTCTTGAGATCATCCCACACTATTCTAAAGCAATAGATAACGAAAAAGAGGTTGCTGAAATATGCCTTGATATCGCAAAAGCCTTGCATAGGGTTTGCCATAACGAATTAATTATGAAATTGAAGCTGCTTGGTAACAATAACATTGTAGTGGAATGGATGAGGTCGTATCTGGCACGTCGGACGCAGCGGGTGGACATAAACGGCTACGATTCCGATTGTTTACTCGTACCCCCTGGGGACCCTCAAGTGTCCGTCCTCGGACCACTGGTATTTGTCGTTTACAGCGACAATACTTGTTCTTATCTTAATCTAAATATTAATTTTACACTGTTCACTGGTGATTATTTGGTTTACCTTGAAATACGCAACCACAATGATAAAAAATGATCAGCGAAGCACTGGCGTCTCTTGAAAAATGGTGTGAAATTGGGAAAATGCAGAAAAAAGAAAAAACGAATTTTTTTTCCAGTTACAAAGTAAAGCCTGTCCAAAATTTTGAGTATCAACTAAGTTCCACTGAACTTGCTACCGTTACCTAATGTAATTACTTTGGATTACAATAACTGCAGAGCTCAACTGGAACCAACATATCACTAATATCTGCTCTACCGAACTGCTATACGTCGCAAATTCAAAATGGCTACAGCCTCCGTAAAGATATCAGCGTACACTGGAATACGCAAGCATCATAAGGCACCCTCATCAAAAAGGACTAATTCGAAAAATTGAGCGGCTACAAAGAGGGGTAGAGCTATTCTTTCAAAATATTCTGGTATTCATTGTAGCACAGATGCTGCAAGAACAAAATATGCAACCCTACCTAGAACGCCATCGCATTTCCAGAGTTAAATTTTGTTTTTGCTCTCAGAAGATACATTTACTTCGATGCATAGCAGTGCCTAATGCCCCGTCAAGTCTAAAGCCTACGAAGTGGCCAACCCAGATAATATTTAGTTTCTCAATGTCGTGTGAACACATATGCATACTCATTTTTCCCTAGAACAATAAAAGACTCGAATGTATTACCGTATGCTATACGTGATTCTCAAACTGAAGAACATTTCGAAAACGATGTTACAAAAAATTATCCTCGTGAGTCTTCGTGAACGTTTGATGGTTTTTGTGCTATTGTAAATTTGAATGTGTCTGCTGTAACGCGTCTCATGTACGTTGTAGGATATAGTATTGTCAAGTATATTTCCTGATGTATGTTATGTGCCTTGTAAGCTGCAGAATGTAGTGTAGTGATGTAATATTTTTTTTAGTTTTTTTATCGTCTATACATTTTGACTTTATGCTTGGCATGACGGTTGTTATGTCGGATTCCTACCCCACCCCTCCAAAGTCCCAACCGGCCGAGAGTACCTGGAAATAAATAAAATAAATAAATTAAACCGCTCTACACTGTAAACGCAAACTAGCCGGAAATGGAGTTTTAATCAAGTAATGTGCGCTTAAAAGTACTTATAGCAAAAAATGTACTCCCTAGGCATGGTCTAAAAATGTGGACGAACCTCCATGGTAGTACCGTTGCCCATCCGTGTAGCAAAAGGGAGGATTTAGAACGACTTAACACCCTTTGTGAGATGGCGTTCGGTTCCTTGTATACAACCACGTCCACAATAATCTCCCCATCTGGGGTAATCATCTCAAGCGGGCGGTCGCCATGTTAGTCTTGTGTTGCTTCCGTGTGTCAGCACTTCAACCGTGGACTAATACTAATTAGAACGAGAAAGCAGGACGCGACGGTTGCATGCAGCTAAAAAACCGGTACCGTACGTATACTCGTATAGATGCTTCAGCCAGCGCGATCACAAGCAGACAGCGCGGCCGTGTTGTTTCAATCTGTTTATTTTGGCGGTAGGTGTTGTCAAACTCTGCTGCTAACAAAGAGACAGTTCTTGCCGTTGCAGACAATTGCAATATTCATCTGCTTTGCTTGCTTGCGCATATATAGACAATTTGAATTCTCGTGCCAGCGCGCCAACGCACCCGACTGCAGCGACTCAACTTGCCCTGGCGACGCGACTTGCTGCCCGGATGTAAACAACCTCCGTGCTATCAATGCAGCGCGGCCGGTGACTTGGTGCGGCCCGGAGCTTCAAGCGCCTCGACTTGGGCCATCATTTTTTCTTATTTGAGAAGGACTAGTAGTGCCATTTGGTGGAAAGATTTTTATGTGCCCCTGTCACACGACGAACGGCCGCTAACAACATTTGGATACGGCGACAGCTGTGGACAGCTCGCTGGTAAGTGGTCTGTCATCAGTCGATGCGTTTGTCAAACGTTTGGATAGGGTTAACTGCGACGTAACCGTGCCGCACACAGCACGTAAACGCACGGGCAAAGAAAAAAGCGCACACTCGTTTTATTGTACTTGTTGTGGCTTTTGGGGTATGCATTCGCATTCTTTTGTAGGCCGGTTTCTAACAGGGCATTCGAGATGAAATCGTTTGTCGCGCGCGGCGTCGTTTCAAAGCAACGTGACGGTTATTCAGGTAGCCGAATCACCTCCGACAGCGGCGCATCGTCGGGCCCGGTCGGTGAATATTGTGGGACTCTGTCTCTCATATGCATCGAACTGCTCGTGTTCTTTTTAGTTAACTGCTCTACTTTGTAATATCTATTTGTTAACGCTCCTGATGGCTTGCCTGTCCAAATATAAGTCTTTGTGTTGTTTTTGTTCAAGGCTATGACTCATTCTTAGCGCTCTGGTCGGCGAAAGCCGCAGATCAGACGGCCACCCCCTTCGAAAACTGTCACATCTAACTTCACATCTAACAGCGTACCCTATTAAGGAAACGGTGACATGCGTATAAGATGCTATGAGCCTATCGAACGATTAAATGCATATAGTGTGGACCACGACGGCGACGTGGTTCGAAACCGAAATGTTTTTATTCCCTTTCGGATGATAATGAGGGGTCTGTATACAATCGGGGCCCGTCAGTCGCCAGCTAAGGCCACCTAATTAAAAACACAAATTCATGCCCTTATGGAAGAGAACCGAGTTTGCCGTAGCATGACACAAGTCTGCCGGGCATAAAAAAGGATATCATTTTTTTAGAAGAACAATGCACACACTCTTCTTTTGTTTGTAATAACTTTGTCATAATCAATAGTAAGGCCATACACAAAAATTACTCGATTCATCTGGCACTCGATTTTGACACGGAGCTTGCAGCTCCAAAAAGTGCACTGTGGTTTTGCGTGACGGAAACTTCTACAATCACGGTAAATTAACTAAGGCAGGTGTGTGTGGCATGCAGCGTTGGTAAGTTTGTGAGAATAGCGTTTCTATTTCAGCTGTTTTTTTTTGTTGCCATGCAATCACAAGTAATTTGGTGCCATAAACGAGGTTTACGTTAGCTAATAAGGCTGTAGTAACGGTTGCGGCTACAAATGACCTTATGCACCAATCATGCTTGTCAGCTCGGTGACACAGAATATTAAGGTGTCAGAATACGGATGACTGAGTCGCCTAGTTTATTACTACTGTAAAAAAAGAAAGGGTTTTCTGACCCAGTGAAGGACTTTCCTGTATGACTAGCTGTGTTATGACAGATGACCATACTTCATGAGGCAAGCCGTAACAAATTAGCTTTGGATGTAACACCAGGAGGGAAATAGGTGGAGGTATCTGCAAGTATAACTGAAACAGTGGGTGCCTGTCCGGCATGAATTCATTATTTGCTGACACGATTTTCTTCTGCAGATCCTGATACATGATCGAGTTGAATGACTTTATAGATCTTAAGGCAGGATAGGCTGTGCTGTACAAGGCAAGGCTGCATTCGGAAACCAAGTTGGCCCCTCCAGCAGAAGTGAGTATTACCACGGCTTGCAACAGCCGTCCAGCTCGCAAAAGCTGCACTTTTTCTATGAAAGTGAGCCACCATTGTAGGGGAGAGGCAGTATAAGGGTTTGCATCTTTAACTGTGTGCCCACTCACTTGAATAGATGCAAGCTGGCATCTTAAAGCAAGAAACAGCAGTTAACAAAATCATGCAATACCAAAGTGTGTTTCGGTCAAAAACAAAAACTAATCTATCAACCTACAGAGACTTGCATTTTATCTTCACTGTCATTTAAAGTTGTGCTCGAGTATATTGTGCGGAAGTAATATCTTTTTTATTGCTGCAAAAGCCACGGCGGTTAATGTACTGGTACTTGGTTTTATGAAGCCTTTGCATTCCTAATTTAGGTACTGGAATTCGGAGGGAACCTGGCCTTACAATTTTATTACTCTACCGAATTATTAAGTTCATTTAACCATAGTGTCTGTTTTTGAATTTTACGTGTGGGGCATTTTTTTCTTTTTTTTTCTTTTTTTACTTTTTCAGGCAGATGTTCCTCTGACTCCCTGCCTGCATTTCGTGAACGGAGAAGTTAGCCTCCACATCGATGGCCAGCGTGTCTTGACTGCATCATCTTTACTGGGAGGACAGTGTAGTCTGTTTGCATCGTTCTGGGTTTTCAACATTCAAAATCCCAAGAAGGCACACAGAGCTCTAACGTTTGTGGAACATGCCTTTTTGGACCTTGCCTGCACCAAACCACGTGTGAAGGATTTAGAAATTATTAACTTTTATCGCATCAATATCGCTCACTAATATTTGTTTTCAATCCTGTTCTCATTGGATAGTAGTGAAAAAGAATTCCGTATTATATTTCTGACTTTTTCTTTTTTTACTGAAAAGGGGATATTTGATGGGCCGTTCTGTATGCTGATAATACAGCTATCTTTTAGTGAAGCAATAACATTAACAAAATAATTTAACTTGAAACAATTATCTAAATAATATTGGCAACTGGTGCGAAATGAATCAACTAAAATTATCCTAAAAAAACGAATTTCATGGCTTTTTATTCTCACTCTAAAGAAGCTGTCGCAATACCACCCATTCTGTTCTATATCATTGCAATTAACCCGTCAGACTCGGTCACTTTTCTTGGCGCATTTGTGTCTTTATCAAAACGCACTGGTATTTTCCGCAACATATTTTTAGTTCTTTATATTACTCATTTATTCATAGCCATCTCACTGCAGTCTGTCTCCTACATCATTTATATCTTGTGCCTTTACCACCTACAAAATGCTTGTTACCTTTCAATATCAAATCGTTGCACAGCTCTCGCTCATTTCACCACAAATTGAAAAATTGTTTTGTTGTTGTAAACCACTGCAACCATTTTTTCTTCACTTTGTGTACTTAGTACTGATGCGTACTGATAAGTTCTGGTAAATACTGACGCGTTCTCGATCCTCTAGTATTATATAATGATTTAACTTACCATGCGGTTGTGTTTGTGCCTATCTGTTTTTTCAAGTATTTCCAGTTCTTGTATTATTATTGTTTCTACAATATGTTCAACTAGCAGACAGCTCTCGCTCATTTCACCACCTACTGAATTTTTTTTGTTGTTGTAAGCCAATGCAGCCATTTTTTTCACTGTGTACTGAGCGCTGGTGCGTACTGATAAGTTCTGATAAGTACTGACGCGTTCTCGATCCGCTAGTATTCTATAACGATTTTACTTACCATGCGGTTGTGTTCGTGCCTATCTTTGTTTTTCGCGTATCTCCAGTTCTTGTAGTAATATTGTTTCTACGGTTTGTTCAACTAGCATCGTATTGCTATCTTCAATTCCTAACTGGCGTGTTATTTAGCAATGTACCATTTGTTATTTCTAATATGAGGTCGCCATAAGTATTTATTTCGGAACCTCCTTGTGTACACCATGTACCATGTAAACTTGTCTGCGAAAGTTCGTTTGAAATAAACCTGAAATCGAGAAAAACCGTGTGAAACCAGTACTCCCGCAGGGAACTAGAAATTCTCCATTGTGGCATTGAAAACCTCCTTTCGGAAGGCCTACAAAACTCCCCAAGATTTCGTCAAACTCCATTCAAAAGAAGTAAATGCTTCCCTTGAACCTCCTAAAAACGCCCCTAAACTAACATAAGTATTTCCAAAGGGAGCCATAATAGGCTCCTATTCAACCGCCCAAAAATTCCATAAACATCACTTAAAAACGCCATTCAGGAAGTAAAGAATACTCCATTTTGACCTTCTTAAATTCTCCCGAACATTTCTTAACACTTCCTAAATACCTCCTTTCTATAACCTAAAACGCCCTGTTTTGAGGAGCTAAACAAAACCTCCCTGTTCCATGTAGTAAAAAAACTCCTACAAAGAGGACCACTAGAGGACAGGCGAAAAAGAACCTCTAGGGAGTATTTGGGAGGAAAAAAAGGTTTAGAGTGTAGTCTCATAAGTGAGGGTGAGGCAGGTGTGTGCAAAAACTTACCAACTAAACGACAATGCTTCTGGGATTTTGGAAATTTTACTTAGGTTCCTTACGAGAGTTATCAATGTGAAGTCATTCCGAGACAACGATTAAAAAGCAGTATTCCGTGGCTTTCAAACGATGATCGGTTTACTCCTTGCCGATAACAGTGACATACACACCCTTGCACAGATCAAAAACTTTGCCTTCGTTCTTTCTGAGACCGGTGAAGTTGTTTCCAGACTATTCAGGCAGCTAGCAAAGGCATCGCAGGGTACGGGGTTTCAAACGGCAGGGAAGTGATAAATTTACGGATATCTGTTATGTCATCTTCCCTGGATTTCCTGGTTTTCTTCTCGCTATTATCCCGCACCGGCGTTTACCTACCGATTTTGACTTTACCATAAGCACCACTCCAAAGGATTCCTAAGTCTTACTTTTTCTCATTGGCTCCGGCATCATCAGATATCGAGGTGTAATAAATAAAAAAGGTTGTGGATTCATATATTCATATATTCTATACGTTTTTTCTTTTTACATCCTGATAGCTCGGAAACGTACCACCCACTGCGAGTTTTTGCAAACAATTGAGTCACCCGTATGTGACGCAGATAACTTTTGTAAAGAAATTAGTCACGAAACCATTGGAGATGAATAGAGGGTGAGGGTGCATTGTAGGCATTGGTGTGGGGTAGCAGCAGCTTCTGATAGCAGGTTGCACGGATTCCAGTCCGTTGCAGCTATATGTCATTTCTGCAGCGAACCGAAATTTTCTCGTGTGGAACAAAAAGCTTTAGGCGTTAAACTGCATGAGTGACCACAATGGAGGTATATGCGGTAACTGCGGTATTAGGCTGCGGGATGACCACGGGGTTCCAAGGTAGGCTGCTGGGTGAATTAGGGTAATTGTTTTGAAAGACCAGCGTCGTTTAGGTGCAGCAACCTGCCTCTAGTGTTTTCCACCACTTCTCTTCACTATCAAAACGTCCGTGGGATTTCCCTTACTTTAAAAACTTTATTTCTATAAATATAAACACCTATACATTTTTGTGAAACATTTTTTAGTTTTCTGAGAAAGTTAACATATGTGTAATTCAATTTATTCAATTAAGGTTTTTTTGTACTAAAGGCAACTGGACGGCTTCATCGCTAAAGCCTGCTTGAGAATAACAAAGGGGCAGGAAGCCGTTACAAGGCACAGCGGACAAGGCACATAAATACAGCTATAATATTAAACCGCTTCAGTTAACACGTTTTACAAAAATGCTTCATAACAAAACAAACTCAATGAAGAAAGAAAAAAGAACCAGAGTTGACAAAAGCGTCAGAAAGAAGACTTAAAAGTTTTGGTTCATTCTCACACAGAAAATTGATTTACACTAGAGATGATCACAATGCGAGAAATATGGAAGCAATAACAAACATGGTGTACAACACATTGTATAGGCCCACTGTACAAACCAGCTGGTGAGAAACAGGGAAGCTACTTAGAATTATGACTTAAAACTCTGGAACTTCTTTTCTAAGCTACACTTTCACAATGTACGTTTGAGGCTTACTATATTTAATAGATAACTGGTTATTTGTTTACAGTAATGGGATAAGTATGAGCTAATGATTGAAACGAGTATTTCGTACAGAAGTGTGCCACCACCCATATATCGGGGCAGCGAGTTTTGACCGCCGATGAGTAATGTAATGATGTCAGAGAGCAGAGGTAACTAACAATTTTAGCTGATGAAAACTTCGACATTTGCAATAGGCGAAATTCGTACAGGTTATCGGCTAATCCCAACTTATGCACTTCAAGCACCTTTCTGGTTGTGTATGTGCATTTTAGATCTATTTTGTGAAATACAGTAACAGAGAGACAGACAGACAGACAGAGGCCTGAACGGAAGGATGGACGGACGACGGGCGAGCGAAAATATTCGTGCTTAGGTAGCGAAAGGTCGAATGCAGCCTTTGACTCAATTTTAGATGTTTCGCTAGTTTCGTGGCATTGTGTGCCTCCCCTTTGCGATAATTTAATTTCGGGGAGGCTATACCCCCCCCCTTGGCCCTTCTGCGTATGCCGGAAGCCGTGGTGTCTCCTCCTTGTGCGTTTCATGTACGGTTACCACAACTTGAAAAGGATAAAAAAGTGTCTATCGACAGTTCAAATTATACAGTGCATTTCAGTATACAGCGAATATATGCAGCCACCTCATTTTGACGTTTATTTTGAATTCCTTTTTGCTTACTGAGTGTTCCTTCCCACCAGCACGACAAAGGCATTTTATACATAAATACTAGCCCCTTCATTTTGTGAACAAAAGTATTAGGCAAACGGTAGTTATTGAAGCGTGTAGCGCTTAGCCTTTGATCGGCGCGATTATTGCTAGAACACCGACGAAATTTCCGTAGCATTGTCTTAATGCGCTTACCAACACGTAACATGTTGTCAGGTTTTGCGTACGCCTAATGCCGGCCAAAATGTAGGTGGTTTGCATTACAGGTTTCGATCACACTGCTCCGCCGGCGAAGTTTACCTTGGAATAAAAGATTCTGTTGCCATTTAAGACTGCACCGCATAAATAAGTCCGTGAGAGTGTCGACAATAATAAAAGCAAGCACAATGAAGAAGCCTGCAACTATAGGCGAAGAACGGGCAAAATTTGCAATTGTACCTCCCCAGCACATTCGGCAAGCTTAGATAACTTCTACAAAAAAGTAACAAAGATCCCAGGTCTTCCTGTTGCGGTAATAGTGACAAACGTTGTATATACAAGCAGCGAAGCAATTGCTGGTGTGCTATAAAGATCGCCGCATTGAAAGTCTCCGATGTACGTTAGATGACTTGAGCCACTTAAAGTTTGAAAATGTGAAGGCAAACCAAAAAACCAACTTTTCATGGGTTCTGTTTTGCCAATGAATAAAAATTGCAAATGTCGCAGGCCCAACTTTTGCAATTCCCTGTAGTCAAATGGGCAACGCCGTCGCCGTCACGGTGTTGCAACGGTCCCGCGAATTCCGCGGGCAGAACAAGAACAAAATATGCGAGGGGATGTTCAAAGGTTTAACCCCGGGAAAAGCAAATTTAATGGCCCTGACATCGACTAAAGCATTCAAAAATGGGGAAGGGAAGCACGTTGGGCTTAATGCTTCGCTTCGGCGGAATGAAAATTTGTGGCGGCGGCAGAACCCTAGTACGCGGAAAATTGGCGATCACTTCAGTAGGTTTCTTCTACACTTGCAATTTCACTTTTCGTTTTCTCCAGTATTGCTGTTCCGGCGTTACGAACGACAATATAAACCACCCGAAAAATCGAAAGCTTGCCATAATGGTACTTCTCGAGGGGGAACGGCGGCGCCACAAAATAGCGCTGCAGTTTTTCTTTATTTTCTGTAAGTGGCAGTTACCCCATGGCTTAGATGTTTAACACTTTTTGCGGGCGCATGGAGTTATCGAGCTGGTTCAACACGGTTCGTCAAAAAGGCGATGCTGTACCCGCCTGAATGCACTAATCTTTGCAGGCGTTACAGTGAAGCAGTAAACTAGAAGGCGTTCATTATGCCACGTAATGAACAGTCTCGCATCACTGGTGTGCGTAAAGGTTTTTTCTATGTAGGTAAAGGAGCCGGCTATACCCATTCACCTACATGCCTTTCTTTTGCTGCTGCAGACCTTAATTGGGGGAATTACTCACTGCATTAGGGCATCCTGAGGCTGTCAAGCGGCACACTTATTGCCCTTCTCCCTCACCCAATAGTGTTGAGAAAGACTCCGGAGGCTGCTTGGGTCAAAGCCCTCGAAATCATGATCTCTGATCGCTGTGGCACGAGCTAAGTGGCATAAATGTTGAACGCTAAGAGCGCAGTTTATAAAATTTGCATTATTCCAATTGTCGTTCTTCAGAGGAACAAACGTTTTTAGAAACCAAAAACAAGTATAAACATTTTAATTGCGTTCTGAATGCCATCAATGCCTAGAGAGGCAATCTTTATAGCCACATCTTGTACATTAGTGTTAATTACTGAAGTATTAATTGGTTTCTGCTGATTGTTTTCTACAAAAAGAGTAGGCCTTATTGCGAGTGACTTTTTTATTGAGAGGAAAGGTGTTGAAGACGACATCAATTCTTAGATGCTAAGCAGTCGAACGCGTTAGGGAAACTTTGCGATGAATCGGTAAGCCTGAAAAGCCTGCACACGCCTTAATAACATAAATTTTCAAGGAGCGGAACAAAACGGAGGAATAACTTTTGAGAGTGCATGCTGCCGCAAAAGTGGCCAAAATTGATCAACGCATACACGTTAATTACATTCGTCCCTAAGCTATTGCAAGGGGTGACGATTCAACAAAGAGAAGAAGACGGTCAGAAAAACGATTATCATTTTGGTTGGCTGCGAATAAACCCGATCGCTAGGAGTCTGAATGGGTAAAGCAACACGCAAAGTGTGCCAGGTGCGAGTTCCGGAGGAGGCTAAAGAGGAATAAATGTTTATTCCACGAGGGCTGGTGCTGCTTTCCTGGGATTCCCTGGGATTCCCTGGCCTTGGCTGGCAGTCCAGGCCCTCTTCACCAGCATGTGCTGTGTCCCAGGGTCTGGACTTTTCAGGCAGGCCATCCACTGCTCGTAAGAGGGGGAAGAGTTGGGGGGTAGGCCTGGTGTTAGTCCGCACTCCCATACTTGGTGGTATAGCATGCCAGGCAAGGGATAGAAATTACACGTCACCGGGTATATGGTGGGGTTGATCGCGTGAAGAAGGGTGCGATGGGGATAGGAGATTGACATCTTCTCAGGCTGGTGGGCTTCTTGTCTGGATAGCTGGAGGTGTGGTGCCAGGAATATTCGTCTGCTTTGGCGGTTGTGGGCCAGGATATCTGCATATTTGGCAAGAGGTTCTGTTTTGGGAGCAGTAGGTGATGTTTTTCCCTCGTAGATAATGACCCGGTGTACGTGCGCGCGGGCAATTGCATGGGCCGCCTCATTACCGGTTAGGGATACGTGTCCGGGTGCCCAGACGATTTCTATTTCGGGTAGCTGACCCTTGGTTTTGAGGATGCGGAGGGCTGTTTTGGAGATGCGTCCCCGTAGATAGCTGCGACACGCTGCTTGAGAATGCGTAAGCACAGTGATTGCGTCCTCACTAGTCGTTGCGTCTAGGGCAATAGCCAATTCCTCTGCGGTTTCCGTCTGTGTTGTAAGGACGGCGAGGCAGGTCATTTATTGCCCTGTTGAACTGGTGACGCATGCCGCGTGGGCTGGACGCTGAATATAAGGAGACGCGTCAGTGTATCTTGTCGTCGGGTTTCAGCCATACTTTATTCCATTACCCTGGGTCGTGGGATTCAGCGAGCTTGATTGCAAATTGGGGGCATGTGGCGTGGTAGTGGCGTTACTCTGATGTTCTGTCGAATAAGTAGGGGGATTCTAGCCTTGTGGCCTTGTGTTGGGTGCATCGCATAGTTCAATCTCCTCAGGGTCGCTCGTCCTGTTGACGTTTGTTTGAGGCGTTTTATTTGAGAGGTATGATAGGCTTCCTCTATCTCTTCCCATGTATTGTGCAATCCAAGTTGAAGCAATTTCTTTGTCGATGTCTTGGAGGGCAATCCTATGCCAGTCTTATAGGCGTGGCGGCCGAAGATATTCAATCATGCCTTCTCATTCTTTTTTGACAGCCATGTACGGTGCACTGTAGGCCATCTGGCTGACTAGTCTTGTCTGCACCATGCCGCGAGGTGTCCGACTCTTGCAATCCAATTCGGCGATTTGATATGCGGTGTATTAAATGAACCAATTGACTGAGCGTGCTTTGTAATGGGGCTATGGTGTGGAGGCCTGATCTATTTTCGGGGATTGGAAGTCCCAAAATGCGCAGGTGGGATACCTTTGGGACTGGTTTTCATGCTATGTGCATTTCCGGATCCGGGATATACCGTTTCCTTCTTTGAGCCGTCCCATTACTGAGAGCAAGGAGTGCCGACTTTTCTGGTGCGAATTCGATGCCTCTAGCGTGCAGATAAAGATGCGCCGCTTCAATGGCTGTTTCGATAGCATCTTGCTGCTCACCTGTAGATCCTGTGGGGGTCAAAGGGTGAGGTCAACTGCGTACAGTGCGTGCCGAAGATGCGGGATGTCTTCCAGAAGAGGGAGAAGGTTCCTAATCGCTATTTTGAAAAGAAGCGGAGATATCACATATCCTTGCGGGGTGCCCCGGGGTATTGTGCTGCATTTCGTAGAGCGAAGTTGACTGATTCCTATAGTTGCTGTGCGTCCGGTAAGGAAGTCTGTGGCGTAGCTGCACATTCGTTGCCCACAGTTGATAGAAAGTAGTGTTTGAAGGGTGGCTGGGTGGCTGATATTATCAAAGGCGCCCTTGATGCCAATGGTCTTCTGGACATCAAGGATGTCTTCTGTTGACACGTTAGGGCAGAATCCATACATGGTGTTGAGAAAGTGTCCATTATCTTCAATGTAGGGGAAGAGGCGATTATAAACCGTATGTTTTCGCACCTTTTTAACACAAGAAGTGAGGCAAATAGGTCGCAGAATAGCGGGGCCTTGAGGTTTTCCAGGTTTTGGTATTGAGGTAATATCTGCATGCTTCCACTAAGGAGGGGTATTGCCGGTTGTCCAATGTTCATTCATGTTGTCGAGAAGGGTCTCTAGCGCTGCGGCTTCGAGGTTTCGAAGTAACGTGTTTGGAATTCTGTCTTTCGGGGGCGTAGTATTTCTCGTTAAACCTCAAACCACTGCTTCAATTTCCACTAGAGTGAAAGGTTAGCGGAAGTGGCTGTAATCCGGTAGTCATTTCATTATATTTGTGTGTTTCCCAGTCTTAACTGGCTTTCAGACAGCTTTATAATATAAAAAAATCGGCGTGCCACCGCGTGTGCACGCGGAACATGTGTCATTGACAAATCTTGTAGCTGACTTACCGAGTGTGTAGCAGATCTAACGGGCCCTACATAGCAGATAGCAATGCAAAGAGAACTCAAAAAGCACCCATTCATATAAACCTACTTCTCTAAATTGTCTCGCGTGGTGGCACTCAGGGTCTCCCGAATATAGTCACACAATAAAATTTCATCTCATTCTGGGCTTTTAAAATGCCATGGGTCTATCCACAGTGCATAAATTAGCAGTGGCTTAGCTCGGCTATGCCAGGATATACGTAGCGTGAGCTAAGGTTCAGCTGGTTATTCTTAGGTTTCCTGGTTGTCTATGATTAGCTAATTAGCATGCTTACTCCTCCAAAAACGATTTCTAATCCATACAATCAAATTCAATTCAATCCAATCAATCCAGTCCAGTCCAGTCCAGTCCAGTCCAGTCCAGTCCAGTCACTGCTCTTCGCGCGAAACGGCTATCAAGCGGGTCCGGCACAGGGTCAGACTAGGCAACTGCGCAACGGAGGCGCACAGCTAGGCACACGCCGGTGCCAGTACGTCTGCCGCGGGTATGACATCACTACTCTGAAATGTGCAGATCGGCGAATGTGCGGACCAATTCTGTACACACCCGTATTCCAATTGGGTTTGATTCCAATTCAACACAATCCAATTTGTTCTAATCCATTCCAAATCCAATTCAATCCAAGCCAAGCCAACCTAAACCTGTCAAATCCGATCCCATTCGATCCAAATCAATCCAATGCACCCCGCGCTTGCGCAGAACGACCCTGCAAGGTCCACGCGAAACTGCTCAACCTCGACCAGTGTACCTTGCTCTACAAACACCGCTGAAATGCAACTTTGTGCTCTGCACTGTTCTGTTTCATTAATGGGCAGATTCGTCAGTCCGAGCGTTTCTCCTTGTTATTCACACTAATATGACGGCCCTAATGGACATTTTGAAACTTTGGAAAATTGTGTATTTCGAACTAAACCATTTGCGTGTTTTATCTAGCCAAAGCAGCCTTAGCCTGGTCAGCGGCCAGTCTAAATCACAGCGGCGTACGTTGTTTTAGGCCATTCATCGATCGACCTGGTTCGGGAGGCAGCGTCTGTTAAAACGACGGGCCCTTTTCTACTAGGCGGAAGAAACAAAGCTGATCGGTGATAGAGGGGCGATTGCTGGAAAAAGCAGATGAGAAGACTTCTTTGGGTACAGTTTCGTATGAAGGGAAGGCCACAGTGCAAAAGACGGAAAACTCCTCGATGTTCAGCGCACAACTTCGAGTAGACTCTCATTATACACCCAAAGCACAAGCCTTTACTAAACAGTGAATATCTTCTTGAAAGGATAAATCTCCCTTGTAGTGTATTGACACATGGAAGCTGATTCCACAAGGCTAGTAAAAAAAGGTAGAACATTACCCCTTCAGGCCACAATATCTTCACAAAACAGCTCCAATGTATATTATAAATGCTGTCGGCGCAATTTTAACAGCTTGTGCGTGCACAATGTTTGAGGTATTTCCAGAATTTTTTTGTGAACGGAGAACCACTATACAGACCTCTTGAACTGCCTTACTACCTAAACATCCTGGCAAAATTAAGGGCAGCATACGATGTAGGTCATGTCACAGCAGGACTTTTAGAAGGTAGCCATGTCGGTGACATTGTACGAAGCTCTTTTGGCTTTACGTCGAATTTTTTACTTCTTATTCGCCGATACCTGGGCTGAAATGCAATTTTGCACGTTTTGTGGCATTGTCTATTGTCAATTGTCATGACAGTCTGCATGTTTTTTGAGGACGACGCCGCATGCCACAAAGTTCTGAAAGGTCCGTTGTTGCGTTATCAGAATTCAAACTTTTCCCGAATGTTCTTTACCCGATGCAGGAAATTCTCGTCGTACGTTATCAGCCTGTACATTATTCATTCTACCCGTTGGATTGTAGCGAAAATTGGGTTGGACTTGGGCAGCAGCCTGGCATTTGCTGTTACACCTAGTGGCACCATTGCACGTATTCTAAGTTTGCCCTCACGAGTAGATGCGTCCTACGCCCTTTGCGCTTACAGAAAAAAAAACGAAGAAATTAGCACCAAAGTTGTCTAGATACCCCCCCGCCCCCTTACCTCCTGTCTCCCCCCCCCCCCCCCAGTTTCATAAACGCTTTATCCTGGTTGTCAGACTTGGTCTATATCGTAGAGTTTCGCTTCAAGTAATATCCAACTAAGTGTACTGGCCTGTCCAAATTTTTTGAATCGTTCTCCTGTGGCGAGACATCAAATTGTTCTCCCAACCAGACGAGTGTGAAAAAAGTGAATGGGTGGGCGGGGGGAATAGATGAGCGTGGTTTGAGGTCGGTGAGAAATAGTGCTGATAGGGCATGTAATGCGAAGACAAGATAACCGTTGGTCATTAAGGGTAACAGAGTGGATCCCTAGAGAAGGCAAGCGTGGCAGAGGGCGGCGGAAAGTTAGATGGGCAGATGAGGTCAAGAGGTTTGCGGGGATAAATTGGTCGCAGTTAGCACAGGACCGGGGTAATTGGAGAATAATGAGAGAGGCGTTTGCCCTGCAGTGGACGTATATAGGCTGCTGGTGGGGGTGGTGGTGATTATCATGATGATGATTATGATGATAATGATTGGGATCATTTCTGAACCATATAAGTTTTTTCCTGCCTTTTGTTGCAGGTTCAGTAAGGTGCCAGTAAAGAACGAAGCAATACGGGTTTCTCAGTGACAACAATAACGGAGACTAACAGGGCATATGAAATGAGTCCCCGTAACATCATTTTGTTGCGCTTCTAAACAGTTAACGTGGAACAATGGTTTGTACACGATTACCATAATCATAATGTGGTTCCATGAGTACGTTGATAAAAATGGACGATGGACGACGTACTAAATTCAAGAAGCATCAATCTAGTTTAAAGGGACGAATAATCTCGAAAAATAGCCTTGCCCAGATGCGCGTTGAACGGCACCTCATGCTCTGACAGCCATGCCGTTTTGCTGACTCATTCTCAGTAGCCACCACAAAACGTAGAGGGTGCTCTGAAGATTTCCAGGTACAAAGAAGAATAACCAACTGATTTTGCATGATAACTTTTGTAAGTATGTTGCACTGCAGTGGTTTCGTAGTGATTTCAAAAGAAGCCGTGCGTGGGAGTTTAGATCTTTACATGAAGCACGCAGATCTGTAGATTCCATTATACTGTTTTTAAATGGTCTAGGTTGTCGAAGAGTTTGACCCTGAATATCATTATTTTCGTCCTAGTTTGTTTAGTGTCGAATTTATTCATAAATAGCCTTGCCAGCGATCATCTCTAATTTTCCGAAAAATGTTCCCACTATAAGCTACAACATCTCACGCCATAAAAAAGCTCTAAAGTCACTTTTGATGCCTGTACGATGACGAGAACTCAGCGAGTAGATTCTACGAACGATGCTTTGGTCATTTGAATATCGTGTGCGGCGTCAGAGAACAGGGCTATAAGTTGCTACAAAACGAGCTCGTGATCCTTAGATGCGGCCAACATTTAGTGCCGCACGCCGTGCTACACGATGTAAACGACTGTCATCCAACATTGAATTTTAAATTACAGCTTGCATACTGAAGAGGGCAAAGGCTTGAGGTTGTACAGATACTATTTTTCAGGTTGGCAGCGTCCTGCACACCGTTAGCACATTGTCGAAGCCAACATCGAGGTTTTTATTGTCACTGGCGTTAGAAAAAAAAAACTTTTGAATGATCGTGCCTTATTGATTGTATCTTATTGCCTGTATTGTGCCTTATCGCCGGAATGATCGTGCCTGTAAACGATGTTTCTTAGTAGCCATAGAAACAATCCAATGTGATTTTTTAACAAACTCCTGACAATAAAGCAACATTCGATTTTCCCACTGTGATCGAGGCCGGCAATATATTTCACTTGTGTCCGCCGTGTCTCATCTTGTAACTGTACGCGTAGAGTGCAATTGCACTCCAATAAACTTTGTTTTATCATTTTGCCGTACTGCCATCTATCTTGGCGACAAATAACACAAGGCAGGGCTTCGGCGATCGAGAGGTCACTGGTTAAAACTGAAAAAAGATTTGGGGTACGTATTATCTCGTTTTCGGTGGGCTGCTTTCCTCTTTGTAGTGTCTCCTTCGAGGTTACATTGAGTATAGAGGCATCCATTTTCCTTTACGCACTACCGGGTCCACCTGTCAAAGTAAAAGTAAAGGTACAATATACCAGGGGCACCAAGCAGCGAAGTAAACTACAGGTTGTAGGCATTGCCTTTCCGGGCAATTTCTGACGTTGTTTCAACCTGGCTGATCTAACTAACGCTCTCACAATTACGAACAAGAATGTTTCTACAACTAATATTATCATCAGTCTCTCTTACTTGTTTCGCCTCTAGCACCATGGCGAAATGACCATATCCTGAGCGCAAATGTTCATGTTATATTTTTTCAGTAACGCCAAAACAATCGTTTCCACACATACAAGCATTGGATAAAAGTAATCCTTGATTGAAGTACGTAAAAATATGTCATTAGCAGAGCATCAAAGCACACCGGCAGTTTCCCATTGTTTTTCTGATTTAAGCGCAATCCGATTACTGTCCCAGTGAAATTGAAGTATATATGGTTGGACGTCCCGGCACGTCCTACGTCGCGATATTTAGTAATCAGCCCTTTCAAGAGCAGATGAACCTTTTAAACCAATGACTTTCATAGTCCTGACATTACGCCAACAATGTAAGTAGGAGATGCAGCTGTTTTAATGAGCGGGGAGAGCAGTGGTTAATAATTTTTTACTTTTTTTTGCGTGGGAAGGAGAGAGGGGTTCTTTACGTGAAATTTGAGGTTCGGGAAGAGGATAAGCGTTCAAATAAAAGGGAAGTCGTCGCAGTAACACAGTATGCGAAAAAAAGCATCCCACGAAATAGGGCTAATGGTGACACATTGCTTTTTTTCGCCGTGTAATAACCTATGTTTTCTCATTTCAGAATAGCGACGTGTACCACCCCTCCACTGCCATGTTTAACTAACGTGTACGATCACGTCACTAGTTACCCTTTACCTTTATTTAGAGAAACCTTCTTCCACCACCATACTTCAAGAATAAGAAATGATTTGAACATCAACACAATCTCTATTCTTGGCGTATCAATTGATTTCTCTCGACTACTCAGTTAAACATTTTGCACAAGCGAGAAATCCTGTGATTTAAAAATAAACATGTTGGCGCCCTCAATTTTCTGCAGAAAACACGCGAAAAACACCCAGGAACAAGCAGAAATGAAGGCAATAAGTACTCTTTCTTTATACGTAAGATCTCATTTGACGTGGCACCCCAAGACCGTGTTGTGTCTGAAGCCCGAGCCTGCGGAGCTGTGAAAGTCGTTGGTGGTCAGACTGAGGGGCCTTAATTGCTGAGAATTACAAAAAAGTAACGAACAGTAGCCCGTGCTGCGTTTTCAAGTATACTGATGCGTTACTACTATTTGAAGGTAACGAAAGGCGGTAGCATGTTCCTTTTATTTCAATGTAATGAGAACAGTGCTTCTGTTATAAGTCAAAAACACGCCTTCAAAACTAAGGTTAGGGGAAGAACAGAAGACATAACAGGCGTTATTTACTGGCGCTCATAAATGAACACTTTCTGCCTGCAGCAATGAAGGGTGTTTAATGCGATAGTGAAACCTAGCTGGCCATCACACACTATCAACAAGTGGTAAGCACTATTTTTATTTTGCTCACCGATGTAAGAGGAATACGAGCTCTGAAAAGTAAGCGGAAGAATGATTCTGTTGCTGGGCATGATTTCATTACACGAGGGACAACAAGCACGCTGCAAATGAAATCGGTGATTTGCTTCCCCACGCATCAACCTTATTTTTTCTACTGGAAGCTTCCCCGATATCTTAAGGTTGCACTTGTGACACCCATATGTGAAAATGAAGCATTTTACCAAATGTGAAACTACCCTTCAATACTTATCTTGATTGCGTTATATAAAATCTGAGAGATAGTAATTTTGACAAACTCTCGGTTTTTTTTTAAAGTACAACGTTATCGCCGAGAGCGACTACAGATTTCAAAAAAAAAACAATCTACCGATTAGCCGCTTGTAAGCATTAAAGACAAAAAAATTAAAAGCCTCGAAGAAGGAAAATATTGACAATGCCGTTTTGCTAACGACGCTAGACAATTACAGAATACGGCTACAGCAAAGAGTCTTCTCCTAAGTCAAATATTTATTAGAAAACAGTACGCGCAGCTAGGGGCAGTTTTCTCCCCTGTATTGAGCATTCGGCTGGGAGCACCAAAAGGATCGAAATTAAATTATTTGCTGTTTCTAATTAACGTAAATGATACCATATTTATGTCAGGATGTCCTTAAGGCAGGATTCACACTTAACCGCAACTTTGGTAACACCTTTAAATCATGACGTCATTTCACGTATCAGCCAACCATGCTGCGTGACATGCCGTGTTTTTGCGTCCATAGATCACGACGTGGCTTTTGCGGGGGTAGTGTGAACATGGCATAATTGTTTTATACGCAGATGATACAAAAGTTTTTTTTTACCTTTGATGCAACTGAACTGGAATAGAAGGTAGACAAATTCTTAAAACATCTGTTCAAAGGGCTACTGCAAAGCAAGGTTGAGTTAGACCTAAGAAAGACTACCTACATTGTATTTAGGCAACGTAACAAGAACGCAGAAAATAAACTTCTTATGGATTTTAATGGCTCCACAATAGAGCAAGTGATGGAAAAAGAGCTCATGGGCGTTTGATTAGAAGAAAATCTCACACATGGAATAAACACATCACTCAGTAATACGGCGAGTTTTCTAAATGGGTTGGCGTGATATTTATATTTCCACACTTGATACCGCTCTTGCTGAAGCAACAGTCGTAAAGCACACTTTTATACTGAAGTCTCTGCTACGGGGCGCTGGGGTGGATCACAACAACGAAAAAAGGTCACTCCAAACGAACTCTTATACCAAAATGAACGCTTCCCGTATATTGCAATTACGTTTCAAAAACATACGCTTCACGAATATTGGGATCACTATGCTCGCCCTGCGGATCTGGGAACAGTTGCGTTGCTTGAGCGGTCAAGTATGCTTCGATCTGATGGAATTTATTATTTCAAGAGATTCTGCACAATACATCAATTATAAATACAAAATAGAATACGAGCTATTTCCCACTACTTTCTGAGGCGTAACCCGACACCCACCAAAAAAAAAGGAATAATGACGGAGAGCAAACTTTCTTACTTCAGTCCACACAAATGTAAATATGGGGAAGTTGTAAGTTTCAACGTTTCTTAAAAAAATCTTCCGTGTTTCAAAGTTTCTAAAATTTATTCTAAAACCAAGTTAGGCAAATATTGCTCACTGACAACATGTAGTTTATTGATCACCTTATTTTTTTATGTTTTGTTTTCCTACTGTTCATAACACCGCGTAGAGATTGCTGGGCATATTTTTCGTGTGCGTTTCCTTCCCCGCATATCTAGGTAATTTTTTTTCATATTTTCGTTGTGTGTCTTGCAGTGACTATATGAGCGCGTTTTGTTTTTGTGTATCGAACTGCGCATAGGTGTGTGCATGAGTATACGTTGAGAAATATTCATGTTTGTAATCTTTCGAAGACTCAGAGTTCTCTCAACGATTGTGCATTAATTCTTTGTTTTCTTAATCACCTCATTTCTCATACTCATCCTAGTTGCTTCCTCAGTTTTTGTTATTCGCCTATTAGTGAAACCAATTTCCTCAGTTCGATTGTATATATAGACAAGTGTACATGCGTTGCGGACCCAGTGTGTAGGGCGCTAAGTACTCCCGTCAGCCTATCTCTGCATAATTCCCAGTCTGGTCTTGCTCACACGAAAAATAAATTTTTTTTTCAAATCAGTTCACTACAATAAATGAGGAATAGAGTGACGCTAGAAGGCCGAAAGTGATAACATTTCGGAGCTTATTACGCATTTAAAATTGTTAAATGGTTTTGTCTTTGATAAGCAACAACGCAGTTCGTTCGCATGCTGTACGTGCAAACATAAATTATATTTTTACTTTTTCATTACCCCTCTCGAAAAGAAAAACTGATTGGAATTCTTTCGAAAGCATAGGTTTAAATCTTGTACTTTAGTTGAACTTGTAATTTCCAAAATTTGTAGAAACCAACAAACATAGTAGGAGACAGACGCGCTGCATGTCGCATTTAATTGCGGCGTCCGCTAATTTAGAGCTTGTTTCGTACAACGCAAGATTTCTCAGTGGGTAGGCTGCCAATGTGATAAGAAAAACTGCTGATGCCCAAATAGACAAAACTGTCAGATAGACGGCAGTAAATTCTACTTCAGCAAGCGGAGAATACGCAACAAAAAATCTGCACTTAAAAAGTATTTTCAGCGTACTACAGGCGCAGAACTACACAACATTGTACAGAGAAGCTTGCCACATGCATATAATGCTGTAACACAGACACAAACAAATGCGAAGGCTTATATGCAATTTAATAATTTATATGTTCAACGGCTCTAAAGACAGCATGGCTTCGAATTTGTCCAATTAAATAGGAAGAGAGGAAATTCGGCTAAACGTATGGCTTTAGCCGCAACTTGGTGCCACTTGTCGCTCGAGCCCATCGAAGCATAATTCTTGTTTTCTGCTTGATGAAACCAATCGCGAGAGACCGACGATACAAGCGTACAGATGCGCTGTACTTCAATTGCGCATAAAAGGAACGAAGACTGAGGAGAGACGACACGAGACAGGGCGCACTTTCAAAAACTTTATTAAGGAGAGATCACAGATTTATACGATCCACTCTCTCTCATGCACACTCATCCAAAAAAGCAAAGGGAGCACCTCCCCTCTTCTCTACATTACCACACTATTAGGGCACGTTGCACTGTGATTGCGGTTTCAGGATAAACCATTGTCTTCTCCAAGGAAGTTTTTTTTTCGTCACTGCGAGGGAGAGAGGGCTTACACAGCAGTACCCCAGCCCGTGCTATTTCATTGGCTTCAATGATCTCGCAGGTCATCTGGTTCCTGTTCGCCGATATAAAATACCACGTATCAAAAAAGGAGGTACATTTGCGGTCCCGACAGTGGATAGCCAAATGGCCTGAGGTGGCGTTTTTCACAATGCTATTACGTTCGCGCAGGCGATCATTGATATACCTCCCCGTTTGACCCACGTGCATCTTTTTGCAGTATAATGGTATGTGTACACAACACACGTAGCATAGTCGACAAACTTAACCCTGTGCTTGACTTCACAAGATGGTTTCGTGTCGTTGCAGTAGCTACTTTGGCAATAGTATCCAAGTTTCAGGTGTGCGGAAAACACGACATTCATGATAGATTGGGCTCCAATATTTTTTAACCGGTGCGATAGCCCATGCTTGCATAGAATGACTGCATACGTTTGTTTTTGCTGTTCGTTTAGACAGTCCCGCCCACGCACACCCTTCTTTAATTCCCTGAGCGGGACTGTGTGCGAGACTATCGGGATTGCGAATGCAACAACCTGTTTGAAAAGTTTTATATTAGAGCGATGAACAGGAACCCGACTACCCGCGAGATCGTTCAAGCCAATGAACTGGCACGTTCTCGGTACTGCTGTGTAAGTACTCCCTCCCTCGCACTTACGGAAAAAGAGATACACTTTCTTGGCCAAGAGAACGGCTTATCGTAAAACCTTAATCGCAATAGCACGTGCACAAAGAGTGTGGCAATGCAGAGGAAGGAGTAGGTATTTCTTCCTTGTTTTTTTTGGATGAATGTGTATGAAAGACAGTGGGCGGTATAAATCTGCGATTTCTTCTACTCAAAGTTTGGTTAAAGAGGGCTCTCTCTCGTGTCGTCTCCTTCCAGTCTTCGCTCCTTTAATGCGCAAATGAAGTACAATATGGATTACCAACTGGCCCAAACCGTCAGCCCAGTAAACAGAAAGGTGTCGTTTTTGTTTTGCATATCAAATAGGTCAGAATGCGTAAGGGTTGCATTTTCTATGGATCCTGTCGAATTGCGCTCTACAAACCATAACCAAGCTTGATTGAATACCACTTCTAATGTTTCTATGGTATCCACGATACATTCATAGATGTTAATAAGACAAGATATATGCGGTGAACCCAACAAATATTGAAGCGATAAAATATTGTCCTGCCTTGCGGAAAATAATAAAATGTCAAGGTCTCCTTAATAGAAATGAAGAATGCGGTACGCCGAACTTTTGTCTTTCACGCACTTAATAAACAGAGGACCGCACTCCGAGTTCCCCCTCAACTCCGTTTGCTCCATCCACTCGGCTGAGGGGTGGATTCCGCAATGCTCATGCATGGGGCAATTGATGTCAAGAACCCATTCGACCAAAAGCGCGACTGGAAAGAGGATTCAAAATACCAAGGTAAGCCCCTGTGTACGTCAAGAAGTGGTCACGTGATAAATTTAGAGGGAATATGCATCAACGAATAAAACACGTTTGCCAAAAAGGTAAAATAAAAGTGCAGGCCTGTTTTCAAATTACCATGTAAAAAAAACCCACAAATCTCTGTCCCAGAAAGCAGCTATAGCTCAGAGCTGCAAAGCTGTCATTAGCAGTTATTGCATTGTTAACAGTGTAATTTCAACGGTAAACAAAAATATAGCGAGTTTAGCTGTTTTCGTTTATTTGTGCTTTATATTTTGACTTGGCGCTCGACGGCGCAACATCAATGTTAATATAAGCGACCATATGTTTATTTTGTGCATTTCTACACAAGTACCCAAAAAGATCTGAAGTGATTTAGTTATTTGTCTACAACTACGTGGCATTTTTTATACCGCTTGTCAAGCTTTTCAAGAAGTGAATTTTTCAAGCTACCACTTTTGCTTGCACTGCGTATACTGGCTCAAATAAACACTTTTCATCGTTTATCCAGGCGATAAGGGAGTATTTTTTTATAAATACTGATGGAAGAAAAACTACCATGCTCAGTTTCCGGTCACCACACCAACCAACAGCGGTGGCGTCAGTAAAAGGTGCTACGTGATCAGAGGAAGTCCAAGATTTTCATTCAATCAAGTTTTGGTATAGGTTCTATAAAACCGCATGCTTGGCACCCGTCGTCATTGTGGGATGGGCATTCTTGATGTTTAAGTAATCGTCGTACCGCGATTATGTCATGATGTCGGCTGTAAAATGAGTCAGATATGCCTACCAGGACGGCTTGGAATTGTAGCCATCATTAGCCTTGGCGTACGCAGTGCATGAACGCCCTTCGCGTCCCCGCTGACGCTCAAATACGATGTGCTTTTCCCTCATTTTTGGAGCTTGCCTGCCTCATGCCTGTATCGTAAAAAGCGTATTTGCACCAGGCCCAAGGTTTGCTGATTAGTAACTGTGCCCCCTGCCCTCAAGCAGTAGGTGCTTATGGCAATAGCACGCCAACGACAACTCGCTAGCGCGTCAGTGTCAGTGTGCGCGCGTTCATCGAACGCACTCGTGGAGCAATGAGCTATACCGAGCGAAAATTTTGAATTCAGTATAACACATGGCCAAAAAAATGAAATCAAACTAAAAAAAGCATGCACTCTCGGGGATTTCAATGTTTGGCTTGCCAAACCTACATGCCAAAAGCTCCAGACCACTCGTGCACGCGCCAGCGCTGTCAGGGTCGGAAGTAAAATTAATACAATTTATAGCCGAGTACACTTTTATTTAGTATTAGCACTTAAAGCAGCTAACATTACTTTCCTGTATAGCGCTAGTGCACTAAGCGTACCCCAAATACCCACAGTATCCCATGTCTACCGACTGCATTTCTTAGACGGAAAAGCGTTCGCAGATGTGTGATCGTGCTTCTGACCTCTGTGATTGTGCACCCAACGCAAAAAACGGTGCTTCCTGCACCCTAGTTTTACGCAGTTTGGTAAAAATTTAGGTTGATTTTATTTCCATAGTACCTATATTAACTTCGCTGACTCTTCCACCCCCCCCCCCCCCCCCTCCCACCGTTCAATTGCCCTCACATTTTCCCACTAGAGTACCAATAAGTGAAGCGCCGCCTGTGGGCTTGTGCAGAGCTTCTGTGGAGCGACCTGCATTTTCAGCTTGAGACAGTTTACAAGCTAACAAACTAAAGGCACATTCTTCTATTCAAAACGTTTGGTGGTTCAGTTTCAACTGAGCGAACGAATTTCGACGACTGGCGGACTAAACGCTGGGCCAACTGACTCTGTCAGAGGTTCGGCGAGCTGTGCAGTAGCGCAGTCAACCCAAGCCACCTTTTTGTAACGCCATACGAAATGCGACAGAAAATAGGTGAAGATGCAGAGAGGAGGACAGCATTTTCGAATTAATTCTTGTAGTGAAGCAAGTCGTGTAAACGCAGCGATAGGGGTCGAAACATGTCCTACATGCTCAAGACAGCAGTTTGTGCTCGTAATTCCGTATTGTTTACAAATCACCTCAGTGTCCCTCTATCCCCTCATTTTTGTATGCGTGTATGTGTGGAGGGGTTGCGGGGGAGGGCTGGAGCAGCTATCGCTCGCAGTGGAGGGCGGCAGTGCACCCTCTGGCTGCAGGTGCTCGGCTTCTGTTGCAGCCCTGTCCAACTGCTGTATCTCGCTTTGTCTAATCAACGACAAAATTCTCAGACGCATTTGTGGAGGCGTGACATCCTGCACTGACATCACTGTAGTTGTGGTTTTGGTGCGTGCGTTGCACACCGCAAATCGGCGGGTCGTACCTCGATCAGCGCTGATCAAGCTGACAGCGATCGATCGAAAAAAGCTGCGGTGTACTTATGTGCACGCCACGTGTTTTACCAGACGTTCCAAGGCTCGAGCTTAAGCGAGAAGCCTGGCGTCTGGCGTTGGCGTTCATGATATAAACACAGCCCTTTCACGAGGCCTTCCCCAGTGATAGCTTAAACTCGGCAGTAGTCGCTAGTCAGGGGCGGTCGCCCCTCCGGCACACCACAGATGAAGCTGGGGAAGAAAAACCAGCGAAATTCGCCGGCGTCGTCCGCTTCCTCATTGCGCGGTGGCATATACGACCAGCGGCGCATCCCGCAGGAGACCGATCAAAGCTATTCGAAAGCAAAGCGCTCGTCAGCGGCAAGGCGCGAAAGCGGTTAGAGAGTCCGATGCGATACAAGACGTCGCACGCATTAAGCTGGCATTATGACGTCCGATTCACAACCCACAAACGTACTTAGGTGTACTCGGAATGTGTTATTTTCATTGGAGGGGAAAATTGTACCGCCGCGCCTGTACAATGGCGCTATATATAAACTTGCTCAATGGAACTGTCGGAGACCGTGAACCTAACGAATTGAGGAAAATATTTCAAAACAGGAGCCTAATTAAACAAGATGGGTGCACGTACATCAGCAAAATTATCGTTTGAATGCGCACCGCGGAATGGTTCGGGCAATTTTTGGTGGTACAAATCATGCAGCCGATTTGACGAGAATAATGTAAAGTTATCGCCACTGTTTAAATGAGCGGTTTGGCTCATGAAACGACTACACAGCACGAAGTGAGACTATGAAAACTACGGAAGACCGAGAAAGAGCGACTTAATGGCGCGTACTGCACGTATTGTCAGCAGCCTCCACCACCTCTCCACTGCAACAACTTGAACGGAGCAAGCGCAACAAACCACCCATGCTTTCCCAGGCCGTGTGTTTCAACCAAAATAACGGCGGGAATGAACACGTGCTATAGGAGCAGAGCTGCTGGGGCCACGTTGCCCCCTCATTTTCCTCCTTCACCGCACAACCTCCTAGCGAGCAACCATCGCAAATGGCGAGAACCACCAAACAGGGAGCATGAAAGGATAAAGGCGCATTTTTCGTTGTTGAGTTTTATGATCTTAGAGATTTAAGCACCACAGCGGCACCGCTAAATATATGCGACTCGTTCTCGCGCATTCGGACTCGCGTGCGTGAACAAATCATCTTTGCACTACTGTACTTACAATTGCCAAGCAATCGCAAATACAGTACTCATGAGTATTGCAATTATGAGTACTGTGTATTCATGAGTACTGTCTACTTATGAGCATTGTACTCATTAATACTCATGCTCATGAGTACACAGTACTCATGAGTGCAGTAATCATGTGTACTATACTCACGAGTACTCTACTTACGTCTGTACTCGTTGGTAATCGAACTCACATTTTAAACCTGGGTGCATACTAGCTAATCATATTACTCACTCATGAGTTTCAGTAAAAGTGAGTTCAAATGAGTGTACACATGAGGGAGTACACCGACCTATGCTCTCCTCATTCGAAGTGCTCTCGCTCGTTTCTGTGCTTTATTCCGTGATAAGGCACTCACTTACCGGCTGGTCGACCCTGCGATATTAATAAAGCACTGGGCGCCTGTGCGTCCAATCAATCGTCAAACTTCCAATGACCCACACCGCAAACGAAGAAATAAGAAGGGCGATGATTGTCCTCGTACCAAGCAAACACATCTACGAACGATCGAACTGTATACCGATACGTGGTTTGAGATACAGGCATGCTATTGTACTCCGTCTTCATGATCGACGCGTGTATTGTCTTCTCTGGAACCGTTACTTTTTCGCGATTTTCCAGTAACCTTTTCCATGCAATGGAAGCCCGGTTTCACTCATGAGCCGTGCGTCGACAGATCGTATCAGAGCTTTTCAGTCTACAAACCAGTGTGCGCGGAATTTCGTTACTGTTTGTGTCAGGAGGCCATCTTTCTTACTAAGTGAGCATTCGCTTTAAATTACCATTATCGCAGACAGGGAGTCCTGTAGCAAAGAGCAGTAATGGTTTTACGTGGAGCTTCCTTGAGCTGCCCCTACCGCGATGCGCTTTCTTTCAAACAAACCTCACATAAACACTGGCTAAACACCTGCCGCGCGTACGGAACGCCAATACCCTTTAAGGAATGTCCGCGCGTGGGCTTCATCACAACGTTCGAGAACAACCAGAGCGAATAAATATGCGATTTAGGAGACTGAGGAGGAGCACCGTGCAAAAAGAGCTAGAAAAAAATGGCCGCGTATCTGCTCCTGTCGTTTCAAATATCGAGAAAAGACGAACGTCTTTGTCGACATTTGCCAAGTAAATGCCTCCTTTCTCTTTCCAGCAAACTTCCCACGTTGTTCCTCTGGCGTCGCGCTCCTCCCAAGGTAAAAACGCTAAAGGTTTCATCAGGTCAATTTAAATTTCCCGCGTTCCACGGCTCTATGTCGGGTGCCTCGATGCCACCGCTGCCCCGCGGCGGAGACGCGTGTGAATAAACGTTGAAGTAGGGCACCTCGGCGCCCCACTTCAACGCATATAGAACTGCGTTGCCCAAGTCCACGTTCGTTCTGAGCAGAACGCGGAACCTCTCTAGTGGAACCGTTCGTAACTGTTACCGCTTGATATCTTAAAATCTTGCCAGAAGCTACAGTGGCAAGGGGGACAATAGGAGACAGTGAACGTTTTTTTGCACATGCGCTGCGCATGTGCCGTACTCTCTCTCTCCACGCTCTCCTCTCCTTCGGGCGCTGTGAATATAAAGCGGCATGCCGCGCTCCGACGGGCTCAGTCGACGGTCGTCCGCGTTACGCTTGCACTCTCTCGCAGTACTCGACGATTGCTTGATGCAATTGTCGAGCCCCTAACTGTGCACTTTACAGACCACAAGGCACTCATTCTAGTCTGCAATAAAGACCGCACCTGACCATACGTGTACTGCATGTGCATTCGATGGTGAAAATGGAAAATTACGCCCACCTCCCCTTCGCGTAAGAATCCCTGCTATAAGCGTAAGCAATACCATGGAAAACGCCAATGGAACCCCCCATGAGATGCGTTGCATCACACCAGGGTTCCCGCGAGGGGAGGTGGGCGTAATTTTTAACCCTTATGGCGTGCTGGGCTTCGTCAAGCCGGTAAATCGCACATTAGGCCAGGCTGGTTGGTCGTTTTAACACGTTGTGGTGAAGCCCACCTGTGATGTTTTCTCAGAGTTCACAAACTCCTTAATATCAACATCCTCTTAAACCACCGGATTGGCTGCAGAGAAAGGTTCTAAACAGAGCCGCATTTGTTAGGAGCATTAGTACGCAATCCTTAGGCTTCCCTCACGAGGTAGGTAGACAGCACTCCAAGCAGGTTAGCACAACGCCCCCTAACTGCGCGTCGACGTCACAGGTTGAGTCGAGAACCCTTTTTCTGGGGCCGGAAGTCTCGATACTACGAATAAACTAGAAGATTACCTCCACAACCACGCCTTAAAAGAATAAGGTCTCTACAAAATATTTGCCCAGGAGTTCCAGTTAAGAAAAAAACTCTGACGACAATTTTACACCTGAACTGAACGTCGACATCTTTTATGCATACGGCGAAATAAATAAAATCAAAATTTTTTTTTAGTATTATGAACCGAGAGCCTGATGAAGTATGTACCATACTATGTACACAACGACTATAGTGATTTCTGCAACACTTCAATAGAAAGGAATGTTTCTAAAACAAGCAATACAAGATAGTAAAAGTACAGCCTCCGTTTTCAAACATATTGCAACGCAGCAACAACGTATTGTACGCAAACAAGCTACTGCGTACGATATCACTAGTAAGCTGAAAATTATAATTCGGAGTACTTTTTAACAAAGTTGTACACGGGATCAGGCTGTTCGTACATAATGTCAATTTATGGGCGAAGTTTTGGCTTTATTTAGCTTTATTTTGTTTAGGAATATTATGTGCGAAGTTTAGACAAAGCAGCACGAAAATGGCTTGGTTCACATGCCACCAGCATTATAATCTTTCTGTTATTTTGCAAGTCCTTTTTTGGCACTTGCGGTGTCCGCGTCCTCCCCAGTGTTATAGCGTTTAAATATAAACACTGGAGCTTGACACTTGGCGTTCTTCCGGAAGTGTAAGGTGAATTACAATAGGAACCTTACCCAATCATCATCAACCACCTACTCAAGCCCATTGCTAGGCGAAGGCCCCTCCCATTGAATTCCAACAGCTCCTGTCCTGCGCCGCTCGATTCCAGTGTTGGCCAAAGAATTTCCGTATTTTATTCCTCCATCGTGTTATTGGCCTTCCCCTTCTTGACCAATCTCTTGCTATCCACTCTGTTACCCTACTTTTCCACAGGTTGTCGGTTCGTCTTACTACTTGGTGAGCCGAAATCTATTTTTTTTTCTTTACATAGATAAGATCTACTCGAGTTTGATCCCTTTATCCAGGATACTCATTTGCCATCCCTAAGAATTGCTCCTATTATTATCCATTCCAGGGCCCGTTGAGCCGATCTCAGTTTGCTTTCCAGTTGCGTAGTCAGTCACCAAGTTTCAGCTCCGTATGTAATCAGTGGCAGTATGCACTGGCTGTAAATTTTTATTTTTAATGATATAGGTAACTTAAGGTTCATTTTTTATGCAAGCTTGCCGAGTGCTCTCCATCTCATACCTATTCTGCGCCAGATTTCTCTCTCCTGGTTTGGGTCAGTGCTAACCACCTGTCCGAAGTAGTTCTATTCTTTTACTTTTTTAGCGCTTCGTTTCCCGGGCTGAAGAGGTAACTATCCGCTTGCTTATTCCTGATTACATTGTTACATTGTATTGATTCATATTTATTTTTAGCACCACGATTATGCTTTCTGATTGTAGTTCCTCAAACATTTTTTTTCAGACGTTCTGCAGTCCCTTTCAGCAATACTAAGTCGTATACAAACCTGAAACGACTCAAGTATTCTTCATGTATCCTTAGTTCTGTGTTTTCCTAGTGAAACATTCAGAATACCCATCCACACATCTTGTGACCAGCTTCGGCAAGATGGTATCTTCCAGTCCTATACCCTTTCGAATCGGGAATTTATAGCTTTTCTTGTGAAGGGTTATCGTGCCGTTACATCTCTTATCTACGTCGTCTAGGTGTCGGAGATAGGTCTCTTGTATTTTCTTTTTCTTTAACTATTTTTGCACTGTGGCGGGTTTAATTGAGTCAGCGCCTTCCTCGTTGTCTTTAAATGCCACGTAAATGGGTTTAGTGTAGTCTGCGGACTTTTCCATCACTTGAATAACAACATCGTCGTGCTGCATGGTGGACTACCCTTTGCGAAACCAAGCCTGCTCGCTGGGTTGTTGGGAATAGAGGTTGTCTACAATGCGGTTAACTATAACTTTGGTAAATACCTTTAAACACCTGAGAGTAGGGTAATGGGTCTGTAATTTCTAAGGTCCTTGCTATCTCCCTTCTTATGAATCAGAAATATATTGGTGATTTTCCGGGCTGTGAGTAGATGCTGAGTCGTTCAGTCTTCCCAACATAGTGCAGCAAGCTCTTTCAGTACTATATATCCACCCTCCTTCAAAAGATCCACGGTTACGCCGTCGTCACCTGTAACTTTTCGTTTTTTCACGTGCTTGACAGCCTTTCCTACTTCCTGTAAAGTAACTACTGGGACATCACAAGTTAAGCTTGTACTCTCGGTAGCTTCCCCTGATCTAACGTCGCTGGCCTACAGTCTGGTGTAAAATCGTTATGCTGCCTTGATTATCTCGTCCATGTTGTGCGTAATGTTACCCTGTCTATTTTTGAGTGCCTAGATTCTGTCTGCCTATCACCAGCTTCATCTTAGTTGCTCTGAAACTTCTTCCAATTTGCACCGTTTCATCGATCGCTGCCATGTTATGTGCACATATATTGTTTGTTTTGCTGGTGTTAGTAAATTTAGACAGATCTTCTAACTCAATTTGGTCCACCTCACTTGGCACTTTCATGTTTTTATGTCCTTTAATTAGTTCTTTCGGTTCCTTAGTTCCTTCGGTTCCTTTCGGTTCAGTGATTTCCCTACACCCCCCCTAGGGGGTGTGTAGACCCCCCCTAGTTTTTCTGGACACCCCCCCTGAATCCCGAAATTTCACTCTTGTCAGTCCTTGTATGGACCTTTTTCCAGTATCGATCTGCGCATGCGCGGCTGCCCGTCTGCTATTCTTGGCAGTAGCCTCGGGCAAAATAAACAAAAGTGCGTCCCCCGAGCTTGCTGTTAGCGTTGCACGTATTTATTTCCTTTTTTTAGACAGCTCGTGGCAAGTTCGTATGTCCACACAAAAAAGGCTTTCAAAGGAAAGGGGCAAAGTGGTTTGAGGCTGACCACGCTGCGAGCACATTGCTACCAGCCAGGGAGTAGCGAAAATGAAAAAATTCGAAGAATTTTTTTCAGCGTCTTTATTTGGCCTAGTACCATGTGCCCGGTCTTCAATTGCTTTTGTTTTTATGGACCCTGGATGATTAGCGCTGCTTTCACGCTGCGTCAAGTAAGACGTGTGCAAGTTTAATTATAAGAACTGCAAATAAATAACATATCGATTCGTCAGAGGCCACTGGTACAGAGCAAGAACAAGCCCGTGAGGAGGTACGAGCAAAGCATATATCGACAAGCACTCACCCAAAATTACTTCGACTGAGGCCGCCTTTGACCTGAACTAAGTGCAGTAAACACATATAATCTGATGATGATGGTTGCATGTTTATGGCGCAAGGCCAGCTGGGGCAAAGAGCGCCACACACATATAATTTACTTTCTTCATTGATTCGCTGCCGTTCTTTGTTTACAACCGTAATCTTTGCAGAAGCTCTTTCAGCATGTACATTTAAAATTGGCAATTTGGCGAGGCGAAACGCTACGGAAGCTAATCCTAGTGTTTTAATAAATCGGGAGCGTACAATCGGTGCCTGATTTATAAGTGCTGCATAATTCGTGTATTACCTAAACATTGTTTCAAGAACTCAAATTTCGTCACTGGCCCTGGTAACAAGTTCGAAAATGTCCTTATATGTTGAAAAATGGCGAGAAATAAAAAAAAACTGAATACGGACCTTTCATGGTAAAAAATGAATTTCTCTAAATTTGTTTTTTTCTTAGATTGAATAGAAGCACCGCCTCTCAGGTGTATATATATATATATATATATATATATATATATATATATGTATGTATAGAAAATGAAAAACGTACGTCACGGGGATGAGAGTTTGGTTAACAGACGACTATTATTTAACTAGTGGGATAAAAAACAGCTTTTCTAGTTTATGACCCCCCCCCCCCCCCAGAGCCATTGAGAACACCCCCCCTTGATTCGATGCCTGGGGAAACCCCTGTTTCGGTTCCTTTCTGTTTGTTTCCTACCTGTTGCTTCTCCCACAGCTACTGCTGATTCACTCAAGGGTGATGTTAAGTTGTCATTTAGTCCGCCTTCAGTGACGTCGTTCTCCTCGCTGAGAAGAGCCAATTAGTTTTGATGAACTCCTCCGCCCGGGTTCTGACGTACTTCATACTGGGTTTCTTCCCTTTGGCGAGTTTATTTCTTTCTCTTTTAAAATTCAAGCTTACCCTACGTCTAACTATTCTATGATCGCTGCGCGGAACCTTACTTAGCGGATCTATGTGCTGCAGAATACGTGTGCTGTCACTTAAAATGTTGTCAAGTTCGTTTTTTGTCGCATGATCAGAACTTTTGCATGTTCATTTCGTATTCTTTCGTTTGTAGGAGAATGTGTTCATCAACCGCAGGTTATTTTTTTGCGAAAATACCACCAGTGTATCTCCTCGACTGTTGCGATTGTCTATTCCAAAGTTTACCACATACCTTCCTCCCTTTTGCTTCTTACGGACTTTTGCGTTAGTCACCCACCGCTATCGTGAACAGTGTTGTTCTCTTCTTCATTGCTGATTCCACGTCCTCGTAGAAGGTGTCCAAACCTTAATCATAGTAACTTGTTACTGGCGCATAGGCTGGCTTATCACTCAAGGGCTTATCAAGCTAAATCAGCCTGTAATGCTGGTTTAGCTTGATCACAACGGCTGCGAGTCTTTCATTAAGGCTAGTAACCACCGTTTTTATTTTTTTGTCTAAATTTCTACCGGTAAATTTTTATTTCACATGAACATTATGAAAAATCGTCCTCTTTAATATTCGGAGCCTAAAAATATTGCAAGTATTAATATCTATCCTCATTATTGACAACAAATACCACAAACTTGGCTTTTTATGCAAACATTCATTACTATTGAGTGGTTTGCAGGAATTGCGAAACTTTTAGAACAGAGGTAGAAAAATAACCGTTGTGTGCACATAGCTCGGCAGGCTCACTGACGAATGCACTCATAACCCTCCTCCCCCCTCACCGCTCATGAGTGAGTGAGCGGCGCAATCATTTCGGACTGACGTGTGTGAGTACGAGTGAGAAACAGCCCCACGCCAAGTGATCCCCGCTCACCACGCGCGAGTGCACGCGCCACTCTCGGCTAGCCACACTCACCACTAATGAGTGTGAGAGAAACTCGCTGGGAGCCACACTCACCAATCGCAAGTGCACTCCTGCTGCTCGCAACATTTGTGGGGCTTACCGCGGTGAGCGTTACTATTACGCTTGTACTCATAGTTGGCTATTCGTCACAGGAGACTCTCGCTTTGATAGTGGTTAAAGCGGAATTGCTTTTAGCTTTGAAAATATGTCTTCGCGGAGCTCCTGCTATGGGGATGCCAGAATTATCTTCTCTGCTGGCGTGTTGATTTAGGAATATGATTTGGATGGTCTTCTGACGCCGTAATGCGCTAATACTCTTCGGTTTCACGGCCCATAGAGGGTCTGCAATACACACTCGCGTGCGAGGGGAGACGACGAGTGGTGAGCGTGAGCGCGAGTGGGGACGGCGAATAGTGAGTGTGAGTGAGTGGGAGTGGTGATGACGAGTGTTAATCGTGAGTAGGAGTGAGTGCGAGTAGTGATGGCGAGTGGTGAGCGTGAGCGCGAGTGGGTGCGAGTGGTGGAGTGCGCGTAGTAAGCGTGAGTGTGCGTGAGTGTGAGTGAGTGCAAGAAGGAAAAGCATACTTTTCTGTGTGACTGTGAGTGAGTGGCGCCCAGTTTGCCCGAGGTATGCTAGGATCGTTTCCATCGCATATATGGGAATGATGTTATAGTGAAAAAACTAAAGAAAACGAAAAATGTGTTTTTTGCCTGCTCTTGCTCAATTAACTCATGATTACATCAAACCTCAACTCCCGTTTTGTAAAATGCCAGTTCATTGCACAGTATATCAATAAAAGAACGATCCGCGAAAAATTCAAAAAAAGGGATTTCGTCTTTAAAAGTTACTACTGTTCCCGCAAAAAGAACTGCATAAATCAAGTTTGGAGAAAAAAAAGAGCAAAGTTATTTGGTCCTTGTACAAACCAGATATTCTTGCCTTGGAAAGTTTAAATTCACCATGTTCATAGCTAGGGTTCTCCTAAGCTCCTGATAACTTTTTTGTTGCTGTCCATATATTCTTGCGGAAATGTTTGGTGTAACCCTTTGATTGGCGCTTACCCTTCTTCACGTGGTACTAGACACGGTTAGAACATACTACGAGAGTGTGGTGGCCAGGTTTGATGCCTGCTTCCCCCCAAATTTCTTCTGTAGTATCTCGCTACAGCATAATATATACAAAAAGTAGGATGGGCAGGCTTATATTGACGTCTCTGGCAACCAAGGCTATTTGTAAAAAACAGATGATAGGGTCCACATAGCTATAACCCTACTGCCTTGCAGTAAATGGTCTCGAATCTGCGCTTCAGATTTGTTCTCCGAGTTCCAAAGTTTTGCAGCCCTAACCATTATCTTCACGTCCACATGGTCTTTGGTTGGAGTATTCACTGTACACTGATTGTCTCAAAACTTTCGCTTCTGTGGGCTCTTTAGCCTGGACTTGACTACGGCTTTTTAATAAAACGCCGAGCATATGTCATTACTGTTTCACCTTCGATTAATACCTATAAAAATGAATAGCCCGGTAGCATTCACAGAGGGAGCATAAAGCGCGCAAACTAAACACCAGAGACGTTTGTGGGGCCATCATCCCTGCTAAGGAATTGTAGAGCAATGTTTATGAAAAGGAACCTTTACAAATCGTCCTTGAATAATATTTTACGTATCAAACTAAAAGAAAACGGAAATCTTTCAATATACGCTGTTGAGACGCGCTGAGCTATCAGTTTCTGTTACTCCACCACCTAGGTATCAGTTTGAAAACCAATAACCAGCTGTTAGAAAATAAGCTGTAACTTTTAAACTAAGGTAAAAATATGATTGTTTCTGCAGAACATTTTTGAATGTTTGGAGATTCTCAAAAGGTAACAAAGAGAAAATGGTATTAAAAGGAACGTCTTTTCAAAGCTCGTAACATACCTTAATGCTGAAGATTTCTGCGACGTTGCCTTCTAATATTTTATGGATTTGGAATCCCCACTCTTTGTTATTTCTTCTCATGGAATCCTCTGCAGCACAAAATGTGGCCGCTGTTCAGCTCTATGAAGCCCTCTTCTGTTCTTCTACCTTCAATTGGCCCTATGGTATGCCATCTAATGTCCGAGATCTCCTTTTGCAGAACAGCTAAGTTACCCTCACTAGACAAGGTTTGTGCGTTGAATGGTACCATGGTCAAATTCCAAAGACGGCCTATGCGGACCCAGAGATTCTTAACACACTGTGAGGTACGCTGGCCTGACCGCCGCTGTGATCACATGGTCTACAGCTGCTGGAGACAAAGGACCGAAATTTGCTTTCGCAAGTCATTGCCGGTTGTTGCAACTACTACACCTGGGCGGCTAGATCCTTTTCTGGTGAGGGAGTGCTGTTTGTGTACCAAAGATTATTTGCAGCATGGTTGGACCTATCTGGTTCAGCCTTTCAGGTCTCCGGGATGATGGTTACTTCCAAAGGAGGCAGCACTCAATACCTGCATACAGACGTTGGGATCAACCAGACTACATTTCGGCGCCAGTTTGACTGGCGAACAAGCTTCTCTTGCGTTCGCCGGAACGTCGCCCATTTCTTAAACTCTAGCTGGGGTTGCTTTAGATCTGACCCCTCAGCGGCTCTGGTGAGAAAGAACGGTGCGCTATGGCGCGCACAACCGGTAAATAAAGAAATGACAATACTGCGCAGCTGCCGTAACGTAAACCCCGGACCTCGCGGCGAAGATACCTAGACATTGCCGCGCCACTTCGACTGGCGAACAAGGTTTTCTTGCTATTGCGGCAAGGGCTGAACTAAAGTGAACTAAGAACTAAACTGTATTTATAATTTGCGGACTTGGTTTAGGTTAGGTTCCTTGATCGTCATTAGTGAGGATCTGTCACTAATCCGAACTGTATCTATTTACAATGTTGGAATCGCATATTGTCGCCCCTAGTTTGAACCTTCATGGAAGTGAACGTTTACATCTAGCATGTGAGCTTGTATGAAAAATTGCTGTCAAAGTGTTTTTTCTCACTCGAAACACGGACGACTGTCACGGAGTTCATTGTAAACAAAGTAGCTCATTATTCAAAACTACCGACAAGAAATGCAATGAAACCTACTTCTAGGTTGTTTTTATTGGGTGTATTTCCTTCAGGACACCTGGCAGTTTTTTCAAAAGGCACAGCCAAATTGGCGCGAAATGTACACGCATGTGTACTGCTTTTTAGCATTTCATGACGACGCGGGTGCTCTTTGCTCTCAAATCTTTCTGCTGGTTACGTCACCCCAGAATACCCAACACATTACTGTGGGTATTATTTATTCACGTTGATTGGTTAGCTGAAAGAAACTCAAGGCCGGGCTTCCGGGAATAAAATGATGTGTTATTCTTGTCTCGAAACATTCCTTACGGCTCCCTCGCTTGCATTTCCATAATTTTTTATTTCTTCAACACCACTGAGTCTGCTTCCTTTTTCTAACCGGAAAGATAAAACACCAGAAATGCGCACTCATGCAGACGAGTGATTACAAAGCGGGGCAAAATGTTTAGTGCTCCGCTCTACTCCTAGAGTAGAGCGGAGCACTAAAAATGAATGCTTGCGTCCATCTACGTTGCAACCATGCCATTTGTGTTTTTGAGCGTCGCGGTGCATACGACGTAGCTCTAACGACCGGCATGCATTTCGTCACGACAGGGAAACAATTTCCTAGCCGAAGATGGAAACAATGACACCGATGTAACTTAAAATTTGATATCAACAATTGCGACGTTCTTGGTGTATCAAAGAATTGAGAAATTCCCGCATGAATGAAGAACAGAAAATATTCAAACAAAAACTTTTTTATTTGCAGAAAAGGTGAAAATTAAGGGTATAGGTACTTGACATAGTTCGTTCAACAGTGCAAATCAGTCCAAAATATAACAATAACAAAAGGTTCACAACAATCCCAGCCAAACGTCCCATACTCGTTGTTATCGGCTGCAATATAACTAGAATTGCCTAACATACTTTGTGTTTTATCTTTCATATTTTTTATAAAGTTGTTTATCCTCACGTGGTTACCGGTTTTTTTATAATCCAAGGAGAATAGGCGAAGTATGATGGAAACATTTATTTCATTATTCCTACTCTGCCTTTTGAACTAGTACGTCGATGTTGGCTGATATTGGTCCTTATTTATTGTATTCTGTAGCCCCTATTACGTGATGATGATAAAATATCTCTGAAGCAATGTTTGAACCTGGTTTTTTTTATGCAGGGACATACCGCCCAAAATAATGTGGGGTGAGAAAAGTCGTATAATTAAAATAAGATCAGTTTCTCACAAAAAGCAGCTCGAACCTAACGCAAAACGAAAGACCAGAAAAAACAGGACACGCCGCTGCCTTGTTTTCTCTTGTGTTCTTTTTTGTGTGAAGTGCGGCTGCTTTTCGCTCGATACGAACCAACTAGCACAGTTGCCACAAGCTTGCCATTCTAGGTAATTTTATACGTTATACCAGACAAACAGCAATAAAGAAGCTTCGAAAACAAAAAAATGTTATGAAATCTGCAAAAAAAAAACCAAGAAACTTCGCCGCCATTATAATGGCACCGAAAGTTTGGTGGTAGGTACTTGGAAAATGCCTTAACATTTCATCGCGCTTTCCAACACGTAGTGTGGAAGAAAAGTGCCCTTTTCTTCGAAGTCCACTTAAAAGTATTATTTGCACCACGATCCAAAACGCACCACTCCGCCTAGTTATTTCTTCAGCGCGGTTTTCTTACACTACAGAAGTTCTTTGACCTTAAGCTTAGTCTCTTTATTCACAGTCAAACATTAAAGAATCCATCGTTTCTCGAAACGTCCATACAAGGCAATCGAGATTTCCATCTTCGGCCGCGTTGATTTAGGACCACATTTATCCGAACCGGCTATGGTAAACAGAAATTATGGCACCATATTCCCACCTTTCTTATCAAGCACCCAGCTATGGTACTCTTATTTTAGCAAACAACGTCATCACCCATGCTAAGAGGGAAAATTAAGGGGGGACATCGCTTTCAAAATCCACTTTTTGATTTTTTTTGTGGATTTTGACGAAAATCGGCACAGCAAATGGAAATGCTTTTGTGACATCATAAAAATTTCAAATTAGTATTTTTTGAACTTTTTTATTTAGAAATTTTCTTTCTGTTCCGCTTGTACCGAGCTTGAGCGGCTTATAACACAAGATAGAAAACTTGTTCGAAGTGCTTTGCATTTTCAAATGAATGTACGAGGTCGTGACAGTTTTATTTATTTATTTATTTGAAACATACTGCAAGCCCATTGAAGGGCCCAAGCAGGAGGGGCATCACAAGGAAAAAAACATTTAGCGCAATACACACGGTACACTGATCAAAATAGTTTTAACAAACACAGGAATGCACCAAAGTTACAAAAATACCAAAACACGTGGCACACTGCTAGAAATATATTGTACACATACACAAGAATGCATCAAAATTGAAAAAGAATGCCATTCATAATTCCAGTTGTTCAAGGGAGTGAATATTGGTCACAGCCGATTCAGTTAGTTTATTCCAATTTGTAATTCAACGCGGGAAAAAGGAAAACTTGAATATGTTAGTTCGAGCGCTGTACGGAGTCAAAGATTCGAGGTGTCTATGCCGTGTTTGTCGGGAAGTTAGTGGCTGAAGGAATTCCTCGGGTTAAAGTGAAAGTTTGTTATTTTTAAGCAAGAACAGACATTTTAACCTTTGAATTTGACGGCGTGCTTGAAGTGTTGGAATGCCATTTTAGAATTTTTTTGCAACACAATGTTTTTTAGGTTTTCATTTTTAGGGGTTAATGTGCAACACGCATGTCGACTGTGAACGACTATTTGAATAAAAAAATCACAAAAAAGAAATCTGGAAAACCAAGAGTGTCACGACCTGAACTGTTAATCCAGAATTATAATGCAAGAAACGGAATCAAAATAGACCCAGCGGTCACGAAGAAATCCCTGGAACAAGAGACACAGGTGGCAAAAAAAACTGTTTTGGGAAAACGGCTTCCAAGGTTGCAACATAGGTTTCACTTATCAAAAGTCGTCAGGGTTGTAGCCTTTCGTGTCCATTTGAACATGGGGCTTCTGGGAGGCCATGCCTTAAAATTGGAGTGCATTTTACAGCCTTTCTCTTTCCACAAAACATCATTTTCAGCTCCTCAGTAAAGAGTACATACCCCAGTTTGCCGACCAAACGGAGGGGGAGATGGGTTTATATGGGCTTTCAATGCAAAGTAGGTTAGCTGGTTGGCTGTATCGCACTGGACAAACTCCCCTTGCAGTTTTGTCACCATGGCAACAAGTGAAACAATTTTTTACTTCAATTTGAAAATTTTTGGCTTTTTTTTCTTTTATCATCTTGCCTGGCACAGCAACTTAGAACTCATACGTGCAGGTGTTCATTGCCAAAAGTTTGCATACCACAAGGATAAAAATGAGCTACTTTGAAGCTTGATAAAATATTCTGCATAACTGCAAAAGTATTTTTATGCCACTTTGAGACGCTTTTCACGGGAAAAACTTTGCAGACGCATAGAATAGGAGACATAGAAGCCGAATATGTGGGTTTCAAAAGAACGACGTCTCGGTCAATTTTCTGAAGTTGAAAGCCGCGTCCCCCCTTAACATAACCTCTGTATTGAACCGAAAAGCGTTATTGGGTGTAGTTCCGGCCTTTACTGATTGTTAGTGCTGTATTTGTAGAAAAAGGAGTATTTTTGTCCTCCCTGCATAACGTTTCTCAAGAGCGCCGTCATGATATATATTTTATTTTGTTGTTGGGCTTTGCAATGCCGCATGTACGGTGGCGAATGAAACCGCCTCCAGAGTTAATCTTCTTTTTGTCTGTATACCTTACACATGCTTTGTGAAAAGAAAATAAAATATAAATGAAATAAAAAACTGTGTGCCCCGTGTTCGCCACTATCTGGGATAGAAGAAAATTTGAGGAGAAATGAAGCTCAAGGTGATTTTGTTCGACGTGAAGAGATCTTCAAGGCTAAGACGTTAGCGGAAACTGTTGCTCAAAGAGAGGCGCGGAATTTAGCCGTTGAGCTGGGCACCTTTGCTCCTGGAAAACAGCAGAGATTTTGACATCGTCGGAGATTTCTAGACGTTGCCTGTCTAAGTAGTCTGAATGACACCGGCCCAAAGCCACCACCTGTCGCGGATGTTTTAGGAGGTTCCAAATTATTAACGGAGATTATTTCAAACACGTTCGCAAGGTAGCTGTCTGTGTTAGTTTTAATGATGGACATCGGCACTTTGATGACGATACCATTCTGAACCTTTGTCGCGTTTCTCTTGGGCGTGTTCATCGTCTAGTTTGTCTCTTCCCTGGCAATACATTTCGGTGTTCTCGGCTTATATTTCTTGAGCTTGGTCCTCGGCCAAGTGAATTTTTTTTCCCGATGAAGATCAGTATCTCTTGCTTGTATTGCTTTTTATTCTAGGCGGAGGGAAAAAACCCGCTGCGGTGGCTCAGTGTCTAAAGTATTGTGATGCTGAGCCCAAGGCGGCGAGTTCAATTCCTTGACGTGGCCGCCGCTTTTCTGGTGGAGGCAAAAATTGAGAACACCCGTGTGTTCGAGATTTCGCCGCACGCTAAAGACCGCCAATTGGTCAAAACAATCCGGAGCCCTCCACTACGGCACCCCTCATCGCCTGTGCAAAGTCGGCGCGTCAAACCTCAATCAATCAAACAATCAATCAATCAATCAATATTCGAGGCTTGTCTGTTTTTGCTCCGTATATGTTTCTTCTGGGGAGTTTAGGCATTTTCGTCCTCTGAGTGGTTTTTATAGTGACCAAGTTGATGCGGTTGACACCTGGGTTGCACGATCGGTTGCGGCTTCAGAAATGACCCCCAGTGTGGTGAAGCTAAACACGCATGAGAATAGTCCGCGCCATTTAAAGGAGGCTATGTTCCACGCTGGCACGGTAGGAGAGTGCACAGTAGAGACAAAAGGATTAGAACCCTGCGACTGTCATCAACTATGCCTGAACACGCTGTCCCTCTTTGACGTCAATGGGATAGGCATGCACCTCTTTGCAACGCTTGCCGCTAGGTCAGTTTGTTGAATGCCTGCTCTCAAACGAGAATTCGCAGGATGTAATCGCAAAAGCAAGCCGTTGGAATATAGCCGGACAGGTATTTCTACCTATCAAACCCGTTTTTCTAACCAGGCATTTTTGAGGCGACAAGAGCCTGGCATGTACAACACAGGAGTTTGGGCTGGTGCGTGATAAAACATCGACACAGTCAAATGTGTCACAGCACAGAACAGGGATCAGAACACTTGAACATAACGGTCTCCAGAGTACGCCCTGCCTGGATGTGTTTTCGACTGTCCCCGTGCTTTCGCGCTCTTTATCATGTCGATGGCCTGTAACGTCAAGCGTAATGACTGGAGAGTGATTTTCTTACTCAGCCCTCACAGGGATGTTTACAAAGCCTAAAAAAATCAGGTAGAAATATGCATAATTTTTATCTGTGTGCAATCCAGTTGGCAGCTCGGGAGAATCAGCAGCGCACTGGCCCACTCAATACGTTTCTGTAACTGTCATTGGTTCGGGTATATATATATTTATTGACAATTGTTTGCTAGTGTTGAGGGTTAGGTCACATCCACAAACCTACCATGGAAGCCTGAAAATCCCATAACCCTTGAAGGGGTTATGTAAGTGTTTTTTTTTCTAAAACTTATTGGGGCGATGTCCTTATGTACCCGAAATTTTATCGAGCACTGAAGTCTGCTTGTGGTGTATGAAGTCTAAAACCTGGGTATTGTAGATTGTCCGAGAGTCCTTTACTGTTCTGCTGGTTGCAGCGTTTTTTCTTCAAAACATAGCTTTCAGCCTGCGGAACCCAAACAATCACGCGAAAGAATTATTTCAAAACTCCAAAATGAAACGCTCCTATAAAAACCTCCCGGTATATAAGCAAATAAGCGTCAAAGGATATTCAAAATGAAGAAAGAATCACAATAGGGTCTTGCAAAATACACAGCAGGGAACTACAAATCTTTAAGAGCAGTCAATAGACGTCGACTCAAGTTCCATAACGGTCGTTGATACGAGGAAGTATTTTCAGTATCGATGAGGGCTTGGGCAAAACACTTTGCTGTAAATGGAAGCCAAATACTGTGCTTTTGTATGTTTTCTGCTTTTGCCCGTGTGTTATAATCACAAAAAGAGTAGGAAGCCTACCAAGAAAACAGTTTAAATCCTTTTAGGGGATGATAATGGCAAACAGTTACTGGCGCCCCGTCCTGCTACCGCTAAAATTGCTTGAAAGCTCCATAATGCTACCCGAGTTATGTGCTAGGAACCGGGTTTATACCCGAAGAAAAAGTCAGTGTAGTGAACAAGATTACTGAGGACATCGATTTAGCCACACATTTTGGCAGACACAAATGGCCCAGTGACGAGAGGCTGTTTTACAGCGTTATCGCTTCCACTTTTTTTTTTACAGCTTGTATTATCGCTACCAGACTGCCCGAGTCACCACCTCTCTCAAGCGGCGCTATAGAGCTGAAAAAGCTTTCAAAGCGCCCGAGCCTCATCGTGGGCGTTTAGCTAGCACCCTTCTATGGTTCGGTCCCAAGACAGTCTAAAAAGCTATTAGCTGTTTCTGCGGAATGGCTGCAACGCTCCCTTTTAGGCTGTCGTTCAATCACTGACGCGAGCCGCTTGACGCCTTTCCCGCTATTCATCTGTCTTACTATTAAGTGCAGAGCACTTAATCGGCTCGCCTTGTCGTGTTAGTTCGCTCACGGTCCATGTGACTGCGGGAATCACGCGGCGCAGCGAGATAACAGAACCAAGCAGAGCGAAGTCACGCTGAGACTTTTTAAACCGCGCGGTTTAAATAGTCATAAGCGTTTGAACCTCGTGAACTGTTGGCGCTGGTCATACATCTCCCTGTTATATAGCGCCGAGAAAGCTGCCGGTAAAAGGCAAAATCTGTGCATATTACCGACAGCGTCCACGTTCATTTAGTTAGGAACACTCGTTAGGAACACTCGTTGGGTTGTTTTTTTACAAGAGTAAGCGAAAAAAGCGGCCGCGCGAGAAAGAAATGCCGCGTTCAAAAATGCCGCAGAAAGGTTCAAGCCGCGCAATAAACGAATGGCGCGTTCTAGAAGACGTAGAAAGGCTCCAGCTGCGCTAGAAAAAAATGGTGTGTTCGAAATGACGAAAACAGTCCCAGCATACGAAATTAAAGCAAGCGCCAAACAGCGAAGGCTCACCTGCACTGAGCTATGGATGGTAACTTAGTATATTGTCTGAATGAGGGCACATAACGTCCATAAAGGGCCCATCTCCCCGCGAGGGGGACTCGAGTAAATGCGTCGCATAGGGGGTGGGTGTATTGCGGTAACGTTTAGTGTTTGGGGAGTTGGTGGTAGTGAATGCGTTGTATCAGCAGCTTCTTGACGTAGTTTTGAATGAGTCAAGGATATAAGGCGCGTTCGTAGCCTCCCATCCTGTGTCGGCTTTGTGGCGCAGTGGGTAGAGCACCATGTACATTGCGTTCCGCCCGCAGGGTCGAGGGATCGAAACCAGGCGCCGGAAAGTATTTTTTTATATAGTTTAGGGGGAGGGGTGCATACTACGACTACGGACGTCAACGCGGGTGACATCGTGAGTTACTGAAATGCTCTGCATTTAAAAAAGAGAACTCCTTCTTGCTCGGTATCAGGCACGGGGCGCACGAGCACTGGAAAGACGGGAAATTATAAATGCAGCAGTGAGCGGATAACGGCGCTGCAGCCCATTATGGGGAATCACTGCTGTGCACTTCCGACCGATCTCACATTGAATAGAACAGATTTAATTTTTTGCGCTCCCGTGTCTCTGCATCAAGCGAAAAAATGGCGCAGCTTGCACTAGTGATGCACGACTGGAGAAGCCGCAGATGTGTTGGTCGAACTGGCTTCTTCCGGTTTTGCTCAGTTTTGCTAGGTTTGGCTGGGATTTGCTTAGTTTTGTTAGGTTTTGCGACGTTCTTCGTAGGCTAAAGAAGTGAGGCGAAATTTACCCCGATATTGGAATACTCTCGAGCAGAGACACGACAGAATTCGCTCTGCGCTTCTTTCTCGAGAGTTGCATACTTCTTCGACCGACCTGTGTTTGCGGGAGTCTATAAAACAATGCGCTAGGGCTGGATTAACAAGACACTGTCTTCCACCGACGCACCGTCTTTTGTACCGTGCGTTCTCCGAGCCGTGTTGAGTCCGGCTGCGACGTTACCTGTCAACGCTGCTGCAAGCTGGTCCTGCCTGTAACTGGGAGGCGAGGCCGGGATTCTAACGCGCTATCTCCGCTGTTATTTTGCGCAGGCTGATTTCGCGGTCTCCCTCTTCGCAGTGATGGTAGTGCCGGACGGCGCGCGCCGTAGGAGTTTTTTTTTCTTGGTAATATTTTTCGCACGCCAAAAAACAAGTTCAAGCTTAAATAGCTCTGCTGTTAAAAAGAAATACGTCGAAGCGAGGCCTCTTTGCTCGCAGGTTGGAGCTGTGCACCTGTCGAGTCTTGTTTATATTCTGGACTGTTCTACATGTGCTGGGGTCGTCGGAGTGTATAACAACCACCCCACCGGTGCCGCTGTATTTCTTCGCCAGCAAATGTTTCGCTTGTGCACGTTTTGCAATATAGCGTCTGGCAACCTGCATTGCCGTTGGAAAAATTTCTCCACGTTCTCCAAGCACAAAAAAAACAACAAAAAAGGTATCAGGTGCATACGCAGCGTTGGCATTCGGGTCGGTAAAGTTTATTTGACCTCTACATAGACAAAAGAAGAGCCTTTTCTTCCAAATTACCGCATAGCCTTTTCGTGCAGATTCCACCATAGTGCGGACTTGTCTTCTACAAAGTCATAATATTGTTGTGCGATTATTTAAAAAAAATTCTCCTAATCTTAGTTTCCTAAATCGGGCACATTAGCCCCAATTAAGATCCCGATCCGGGACAATCCCCCAAGTGGGTATGCGCCACAAACAAAAGAAAAACAACAACAACAACAATTTGTTCTCTCTTTCTCTGGCAGTGCAAACTGGAGCGGACAGCGATGGAACGTGTGGGACGCGACTCTCATAAAGGTGTGTTCTTCCATGACTCGACGTCATTCTTAGGAACCGCAGCCACGTGGTAGGGCCCTGATACAAAAGCGTAAAATCACGTTGCCACCACCGGGCTACCTATCCACGGCCCGTCATTTGCGCCTGCTGTCGCGCCCTTAGTACGCTCTGCTTATCGCCTGTCTTGTCGTTGGTTGCGTTTTACATCGCGCACTGCGTTCAACAAGGTGCGTGTTTTAACTTAGCTGGAGCATTATTTGAAGTTTGTAAAAATAGTATGCTTATATTGACGTGTAAATATGGTTTTTTGAGGTGGAGGTGCTACAAAATATTGCTGATTTCTAACAATGCATTTTAACGATCTGTTTCTTTTTTCATGAAGCAACAATGTTATCTGGATGCTTGTCTGATTTAGTTTTATTCCATTTTGTAAAAGGGATGCGTGCAGTTTCTTTGAAGCGGCTGTTTAGAATCCTAAAACGAGAAAAAATATTTTGGGCCTAATTACAACTTTCAGAGGATGTGTATGATGGCTGTGATTGTAGGGTGTATGTGAGCAGTTTTGGTTACAGGAATAAGTTTAGGTTTAATGTGCTAAATATTTTTTTTAATTTATTGTTTCTCGAAAAATACACGAACACACAAACGAACAAACTTTCTTCTTGCTCTGATTGGGTCCACCGTCCCGGAAACATCGGCACACTGAACGCTGCCTCTCGGCTCTAAATAATACCGGAGTTTCTCATTCGGTAAGCTTGCGGTCGGAAATTTATCAGCGGGAAAAACTAACGAAAAAGAATTCAGTTTGCAGGCTGTGTAAGCGGATATAAATCACCTAGTTGTAAAGCGAGGTCCGAAAAAGTTTTTAACATCGGAACGTGTTCCAGACTAGTTTCATACCACAAATCGCTATTAGATATTTTGTAGTTCCACAGAAACGTGCTGTTTTACCTTGAATCGTTGCCCTAAGAATTTGGCACATTCATTTTACCGTGTCTCTACCGAAGAAGTGCGCTGCATAAACATTTAAAGTAGTTACTCAACTATCCAAGAGACGTATCCAAGACACGTATTCTGCGTTGCTACAGAAAACGGGAATGATTCTTTTGTATAGCGTCTGGCAAAATGCCAGGACGAGCCGAATCAATGTTTATACTGGGAAGAGAAGAATATGTTTCAGTTCAGCTCTGTACGCCTGTTGTGCGGCAGGTCCCGGGATCAAGTCAGTGCGTATTTGAAGGTAGCAGCTTTCAAGAATCCGGCATGCGTTATGTTTGTACACCTGGGTGCTCAATCAATGTCCTCATTCCTTAGGAATTTTAAACCTTCTCCGTTGCTCAACACAGCTGTCCGAGGCTATAGGTGCTATCAGGCGCACCATCATGGAGCTCTACGCCGTCACTCGCGCCGCCCTAGATGCTTTTATCCCCGAGACTTCACTTCGGGCTTTCCCGTTTCTCGCATTCTTTGGCAAGGCAGACTCCGCTCCCGGAAATCGAACGTGCTCGGCGTACCTGTTGTGCCACCACAACTGGTGTAATAGTAAATAGTAAAAAGAAGTGCAATAAAGTGTCGTGGTCACGTTAAAAGGCTTTTGTTTCTGTCTTTCTTTGGCAATTACTTCTATATTATTCACAATAACAGCAAGATGAGCTTCAAAGTTGCGTTTATTGCGCAGAAACGCGCGGACTGCGAGCTACAACGTATTTTACTTTTCCCTGCAAAGTGGTGAGCGGACGCTCCGTTAATTTTTATGTGATTACTTAAATCACCTATTTTTTTCGATTACCTAAATCAAGCGCCAAACTACAAGGTAGCCGATTAGGCTCTTTTGGCCGCAGCTTGACTTTGTAAATCTAGAACATCAAGCGTATTGTAATAAAGTTATTAAAGGAGCCATGAAGAGAAAATGCAACTTCGTGTAATTTGAAAGAACAAGGATTCAGTATCTCACCCAGCTCCATTACAGCCACAAAAGACGTTTTTTTATAAAAAAAGCACGAAGTAATTAAAAACTTTCAAATTTTGCCCCACAGTCACGCGTTATGATCAAGAATGACGTCATACGGGCCAACAATAAAACATAATTTTCAGTCCGTTATCTGCACGTTAGCATTCAAGTGATGCGGTATTATGAAACTAGAGGCCCCATTACACACGTCCAGTCATGTGTCGTCGTGACAGGTCAGTTAGGCGGCCGAAAATCGTACAAACGATGTTCCTTGACGTCATAAAAATGTTGCAGGAAAATGGCTAAGGGGGTCGCGACTGCTTCACACGTTTTCTTTATATCCCCGTTATTTGTTCGAAGATTGCTATGATATTGGTGTCATTGTTATCGGGACTAAGCAGCCTTTCTATTAAACCAAAGATCAGTTTGGAAACAAGACAAAGGTTACCAGAATGGGGCTTACTGCGCTAGGAATCTACACTCTTTTTCTGTGAGGGAGATAGATGGGGTGCGTATGCATTTATCACCTAACTTGTTAATTTCTGTGGCCTCTAAGATTTCTCGCACGATTTGGCTGCCATGCTCGCCTATCACTACGCTCTGGTCCAAAAGAGGCTGGCATTTGCTAACGCAATCACAACAAAGCTGGGAGAGGTGACCACTGAACGTTTTCGAAACATTTTAATGGTGTTCCCTCAGCCTCTCATTCAGGCATCGGCCAGTTTGGCCCACGTACTTCTTGCCGCGCGAGAGAGGCACAGAATAAGAAAAAGTTGTTTACTCTTACGTTGTACCCTAGTATAGTTTCAGAAAATGAATAGAATAAGTAATACGACCGTTATCGAAGCTGAGTGCCCCCGCTCTCTCCCAGCAACTGACATTTTCTTGCCCAAAGGGGCTGAAATTTGCTGGCTTTTCTTTTTCAACAACGAAGCTATTTAGGAAATCGTACTTTCTTTCTGTTCGCAGTTTAAAATACCAAGAAAATTCCGAGAACACGTGAGCGCTCAAGTGAGCGCGTGCCTCGCGGCGACAGGCGGGCCGATACAAAAAACAAGAAAATGGGGAATGCTCGAGGAACGTGCCACGCGGCGACCGACCAGCGTCCCCGGCGGCGTATATGCGTTTCCTAGTGAGTACAGCCAGCCGTCACCTGAGCCTGCTTATGGGGGTTATATCACAGCATAAGCTTACCTAAAGCATGCAAAACCACCCGAACTGAAATAACAGCCAAAACGGACCTGCAATGGTTGAAAACAACGGTGTATAAAAATATTCAACCGAAATAGCCTAAGCCGAACTAAAAGTGGAAACCCGCAAAAACGTACAAGAAGCAGTAGATGAAACTTACCAAAAGACAACGAAGGTACGCGAAATCCCATTTATAGTGAAAAGGGTGTCATAAAGAGATTATATGCGTGATAAAAAAAGTTAATTTTCAAGTATGACAAAACCTCGAAAAAGAAAAAGAAGCGGTAACGGGATGTGAACCCGGGTTGGGATGTCTACTTCACAGGAGCGGAACTACCACACTACGAGACTAAGCGGTTCTGAGCGATCAAATTGAGGTCCACATGCACGTGGAAACAGCTTCAAACATGCCCCTAGATGGCGCCATGCGTCGATTAGCTGTGCCGAGTAGGAAACGCCTATACGCTCCCCGGCGACAGATTTCTAAATGCTCCGCTGTACAGATCACCCACGTGACGTGTCTGTTCACAGGATTGAAAACGGTAAATAAATGTCGTCATTGGCTGTCATCAAGTCGTCATCAAGCGACCTAAAACATACCGAATCACTATTAACAAACACAACAGGTAGATTTGTGTATGCTAAAATATTAAATATTGAAGGAAAGGTAGGCAATGAAACAAATAACTAAGAGATAGAATTGCTTGAGCTCGAACCCAAGCCGTTAGCGCCAGCACTCAGTACTCTACATCGAGGCCACAGAGCCACAATGGTGGGCTCCCTTTAGCAGGCGCTCAAACGAATACGCGCAGTGACATCACACATGCCACGTGGGTGCTCTGTGCAGCAAAGAGCTCGGAAACACGGTCCCCGGCGCCCGTTGTCAAGCCAAGCATGCACACTTAAGACGATGCATAGATTGGAGAAAAAAGAACTCCAGCGTTCGCCACAATCGCGGCAACACTTTCGCAATCGCAATCACACTGCTCACGTCACTCGCTAGTTATGGCTCCACCCACGATATACGGCTGTGCGTTCGTCATTCACATGCGCTAGGAGGTAGTATAACAATCTGTCATAGGGGCGCTCCGGCTCATTTTGCAGGGTGGGTCTGTCACGGGTCGTCCTCACACCCGATAAAAGGCCTCTCACCTCAAGGCTCGTCCGCGCTAGAGATCGAGAACGGAAACGAGTACGGAGAGTCCACGTGCAGACTACGAAGACCACGTGGCCACAACAGAATGCATACCTACTTAGGGAAATTGGTCAAGATTGCCAGCGAAAGCCCGACACTTAAAAAAACAAGAAAATTCTGAGTGCTCCTGCGTGCGTGTCGCGCGCCTCCCACATGCCAAACTTACTCACTTGCCGAGATTGGCCATGATTGGCCAAAAAAACTCCAGCGTGGCCGTCATTGTGGCGACACTTGCTCGGAACGAGGGAGACCCCAAGGAAGCTCGCACTTTTAGCCGCAATAAAAAAGTAGAGGTCGTTAAGGCAGCGAATCAAATCGGCTGCAATCGTTGACTTAACTCATCGTGGGAGTAGTGAAGGGGGCGTAGAGCGTCGCCACCTTCAGTCTTACGGGTTAGTGTGAGCTGCCTTAATTTTTTTTCTGTCGTTTTTAACTCACATCTAACCTACCATTCAAAACACTTTCGCCGTAGGATGGTCCATAAAGGCGATGTATGTGCACCTTAACGCCTTTCTCTTCTAGCAGAGGTAACATGGTAGATGCAAGCGAACGTTGTTTAACTCAAAGAAAACCCTAGACAAACTTGAGCTGCATTAAAAAGGGCTGGAACCTTGGCCATCCTGGCCGCTTTAGCCGTACTGTTAACCAGGGCTTCAAAACTCCCGGCATTGGCTACGCCTCACTGGTGGGAGAGAGAGAGAGAGAGAGGAGAGAGAGAGAAGAGAGAGAGAGAGAGAGAGAGAGAGAGAGAGAGAGAGAGAAGAAACATTTAATAGACCATATGATTGTGGATGAGCCGTGACTCGGTGGGGTGGGTTCACCTCAGTCCAGGTACCTTTGGGCCTTGGCTGCAGCCCTGGCACGGGTGACCAGAAAGATCTGCTCAGCGTGACGGGAGCTGGTCAGCAGGCCCTCCCACTGCTCTGGGGAAGGTCTGGGATTGGGGGTAAGCGATTTGGTGTTTTGACAGGCCCACACCTTGTGTTAGGTGGTATTAAAAGAGTGGCAAAATTGGCAGGTGAGGGTGTATTGCGTAGGGGAGATATCGTGCAGGATGGGTGCGTTTTAATATGTGTTTGTTTGTAATCGACGCCAGATGACTGCGAGTGTGCAAGTAAGGTCGTTAAGGCGCTTGAGTGCAGTCTCCCTGTACATGTGTATTGATTTGCTGGCCCGACGATACGTCAACGTAAGTACAGGAAGGAGGGAGGATTCCTTCAAGGACGGAAAAATTATCCCAGAAGATTGTTGGGATCACTACGGCATTTTGTGGACGAATATGTCGGGAGTACTGTTGCAAAAACACACAAAAGCATACACTCACACACTCAGCAAACACACACTCACAGAAAAACAAAGCATAAAAAAATGAAGGCCTTGATATTCCCAAACTGGCCTGTAGTCAGGTGGTATTAAGGCCGTTGAGAAAGGCTTTGTACCCTTGAATTTCCCTATCCTTGGTGTTTCAGGGGCATAAAACTTCTTTTGTGTAAAGCCATCGCAAGCAGTAACCTTCGCGCTGTCGCTCGCACTGGCGAAAAGGGCGGACAAGCATAAAATACGTGTTCAGTGTCCTCCATAAAACCACAGAAAGAGCACCAGAGATCATGCGAGTGCGATCCTCAAGCACATTTTTCGGTGAAGTCCATATCAACTCGCAGGTGGCACTCGATCGATTGAGTTAACCTTGCGGTATTGCAAACGTATATTGCGGGTTGACTGAATAGACGCGGCAGAAAGAGCAATTCAAATGCAGCAATGGCGGGATCCTGTGGTGCAGTACGCTCCGACTGCACCACTGGATGCCGCCATTGTTGCAGTTGCATGAGCCATCGCTAGGTGGTAGCTATTCTTTTTGGCATCCACCTTAACGGAAGGGAGGTGAGTAGTGGAGTTGGTTGAAAGTCCCTCGCGTCCAGATCATCTTAGAGCACATCGCCATTGATGCCAGGGCAACGGTGCCACGAGGTAACATGTCCGTTTTCCCGAGCCACGGTATGTAGGACCCTAATTTCCCAAGCGAACTCCTAAGTGCTGGTAATGCAGAGCGCGAGCATAGGGAATGGCTCTACGCTCCCCGAGGAAAGTCGCTGAAATGCTGTAACGCTGCTCTCACTGCTGCCAGCTCCATTTTCGTTTCGAATACCTTGTGGCTGAGCTTCTGGCGTTCAGAAGTGCTCTCAGATGGTACCCGCATGCCCACAAAAGATTTCCAAGTAGAGACTCTTCAAAATAGGTTTTGTGGCATATCGCCGACTGCATTTAAGAACGAGGCTAATACCCAGGCCTGTAAATTGTTTTTCCGCGCGTGAGCAACTAATGTGCTTCTCATCCACTGAGTACCACCAGGAGAAATGCCTTCCGATTTCTTTTGCTCTTTGATGACGTTCGAGCATGTTCTAGAGTAGGCGGCATACGCGATTTTGCAGTTTAGAGACAACGTTGAGCGCCAGGGGTTTTCGAAAAGGAAGTGCCGACGCTGAATTTTGAGAGATCTCAGGAGTGTGGTTTTTTGGACGAGTTGGTCACCATTTGTGATAACAATCGCAGGGAGGAACGTAAAACAAAGCTAGTACACAGGATACTGGGCGCAGTGTCCTGCCTTCTTGCTTTATGCACTCAGTGGCTAAGGCGTTGCGCTGCTTAATATAAGGTCACGTGTTTGATTCCCGGCCGCGGTGGCCGCTTTTCTGATGGCGGCAAAAAGCAAAAAGGCCCGTGTGAACGAAATGTAGGCGCACGTTAGAGATCCCTAGATGGTCAAAATTATTCCGCAGCCCTCCACTACTGCGCACCTCATCGCCTGCATTGTGTCGGCACATTAAACCCGGCATTCAATCAAATCAATCAATCTTGCTTTGTACTTTGTCCCTCCCAGCGACTGTTCTGACAAATTGAGAGATTTGGTTCGTCATAGCACGTCTGGGGCTACTGGGTAACCTTCTAAAAATTTATGAACCTGGGCATGGGCTAATTAAATTCAAGGGTTGATGAAAATATTGGTGCTAAATCACCACGGCAGTTCCTGTATATTTTGGTGCTGGACAGCACTGTAGAACCGCAACGGCAATGATGAGGGGCTCTTCGGAAATTTTCTTTTCTTGCCAGTGCCCGTTGGCAGACATCACTTTGAGGCTGTCCTCGTGTTAGTCTCCTTCCCTGAATTGTTGCTCAGTAAGGTGAACTATTAGATAGTGGAAAACTTGAAAGCGTTTAATAGCGCTATGGGGTGTTGCGCTGCGTGTTTTCGCCAAGCATTATTCACGCCCACTGACTTCGACAATGAAGTCTTCTCTTCCCAGTTAACTGACTTTGTACTCATTAGACATTTATTCTTTGGTGCACTAACCTAAATAAGTTTGGGGAAAAAGTTTGATTCCCAAGCCTCCAGTCTCAAAGTGAACCGTATAAAGCGGAAATATTAAGGCCTTCTATATTTTAAAGGAATCCTGGATGTCTTCGGCATCGTTCTCTTTAAGGGCCAGTACGAGAGAAGGTTAGTGCATATCAAGGCACCATGTACACCGTCCGCGAGACTAAACAATGGGATTTTGTCTCTTGATACCCTGTGCCCCAACAAGCGCCACGTTTAGCGCTTGAAGCAACGAAAGCACCGAGCTGGAACCTCCTGCACGGCATCTCCACTATCGCGCCGTGAACAGACCCGTAAGGTCGGCCTTCAAAGTTAATCGCAGTAGTACAGCGGCCTCTCCAGCAAGCGCCGAAAGACTGACATGTATAGTCAGGCTTCTAGGCTTTCATGTTAGTTACGTTTCTCGGAAAACAAAGAACAAAAGCCAGAGCAAGACTTTCAAGCAATACTTTTGCGTGAGTACAAGAACTTGGCCTAGGTTACTCCTGCGGTATGTTGGTGAAAACAAGCTCAAACTTTTCCAAAAAAGCACAAAGCAGTATCCTTCTTTGAGATTTTCCTCCAAACAGTCTGTACTTCGTATGATTCTTTGGGGATATAGAGCTGTCTCAAAAGGCTTGTTCTCAATAGGTCCTCGGTTTGAGGGCGCACGTTGTGGTAGTGTGTGTGAGAGAAGGAAGGAGTGGTTCAATTTAATTAGTGCACGCATCCTCTGATTTTGCCGTCCCCTGCAACGCTGCGACCATCCCCACAAGGCGCGCCAGAAACGAGGTCAGAAAGTTTCCATCGCCTGGAACGCTGCGACCCAAATTTCGTTGCAGCAATACAGAAAATGGCCGCAATACAGAAAATGTTTTTCTAAACCCCTGTTTTAGCCGAACCGCCAGTAATGTTCGCCAGCCTGGTACCTCATTATGCCGTTTTCTACTGATTTTATTTATGTTTTATGCGGTTTCTGGTATTTCGGTGTTCTTGAAGGTGCTCAAATTGTTCCTGCCGCAGTAATGGGGCATCTACCGTTTTCCTCAGGAAATCCCGGGCTCGCAATATTCTGTCCTCTAAAGCTAGCAATCCGTGGGTGTTGCGGAAAAGAGAAAGGGAGTATAGCAAAACCGCTTCAAAAACCACCGATATGTACGCGAGTGTACTTAGAATATAGTGAATATAGAGGGAAAGATGAAAAACTAAGAGTCAGATATTCCCGTCTGAATTGAGACGAAGTGTTGCCCGGCGAAGAAGATCCGCGTTTCATCGCTGAATGAATTCAGTTTCATTCGGTTAATCATTGTCAATGCAATTCCTTTTTTGAGAAAAGTCGTTCGTCTTATCGTCTTGAGATAGCGCCCACCCGTCTTTCCACTTGTGCCAGAGCGAAGCCATCCCAATTTCAGTCTCGTACGCAGGGGGCTTTCAGACAGACTGTCCGTCGTGATTTGAGGTAACAGTAAAGCGCGAGTCACATAGACGACTGGTGCACGTGATTCGCATGCGACTAATCGTTACTATTGATTGTTAGAACCGGTTTTGGCGTCGTTGGCTTGTCTGAGGAGGCCCGCGACGTGCGACTGGCAAGCCAGGTACTCTCGTGCCATCGTTGGGATCGTCGTGAGGCCCCACCCAATGACAGCCCGCTGAGTCCGCTACCGGCTCGCGTTGTTCGGGTCGGCTCGGGTGATGGGAACTTTAGGCTTAGCATACTGGCGGATATTTCATCGCCGCTATATGTGAAACTGCGAATGACAATCCGTGACACAACTTTTTCCCACACTGTCATCCCCTTTCTAGGATTGGGAACTTTATTTCAGTTATACGTTTGAGCGATCGGTGATCAAGCCATCTGCGAAGCCGTGTTTCGGTGCTTCCGCGCAGGTAGCGCCATCTCCCGACCGCTCGGCGCACCACGTGCCGCGGCGCGTGGCCTCCGCGATTTGTTGCCGGCGGCGCGCGCAACGGCGCGCAACGGGTGAGTCGAGGAACGAGTCGCAGGTTTCTCTTCAGCCATGGTCACGGCGCAGTCTCTCTGGCTGCGAGAGCGACGCAAGAACTCTAACTCCAGCTTTGGGGTGAACGATGCCTCAAAACGCTTGGGGGCCCCAGAGCGTTGGGGCCCCCTATTCTAAAACTCTCTAACTGGCAGACATATAGCCACAATTTATTGGTTCTAGCAGACATATTCTGCCAGCGGTAAGGTGGCTAGAATGTTCTAGCCAGCACTATTCATTATCACTCCAAGTTGATAAATGTTTTCTTTTCCCTCTCGCATTTCTCTTGCACATATACAAATCGGCCTGAGTGCGCCTAAAACTACCTAAACAAGGAGGCAACTACGGAGAAAAAGCAGCGGGCTCCGATGAAGCATCGCATGCGCGCATCAGGCCATGTGTGTCAAATTCACGCGTACGACTAGTCGTGGAGACAGCCGTAACGATCAGTAGCAGGTGATTCGCATGCGCCAATCGTCCTTGTGTCTCGCGCTTAAAACAGTATGCTTCTAGCGATTGCTCACGAGCGGAACAAGCTTGAGACCGGTGCACACATGACGGACCTCTACACGTGTTGGTTCACCAGTGTGGTCATGCCGAGCTCGGTTGACGTTCTGGCAGAGGCTTTTTCATTTGTCGGACGCTGAGAAGAAAACACGTTTGTCGTGGGCTCCAGCCTTCTTTTCTAGGCGGTGGAAAAAATTACGTGTACGTATGGCAACAACAGAGACATTCTTTACCTTTCTTTTTTTATTCTCTCTTCTCCCGCTTTCCGCTCCTACGCCACAGTAGTCAACGCTTTTTCTGCACTGATGCTATCATTTTATAGGGGAAACGCGCGGAAAGGCAACATCTAAAAACGATGGCTGGCCCAAACAACGTACAGCTGGTAAAATGCTTGTCTATAACCCAGCGTTCGTACTCTCAGCCCTATCCTGCCCCGCTGGAGCGGGATTTAAATAAAACTACTGCGGAATTCTGAAGTCTTAGTGAAAATTTAAAGCGCAACAAATTTAAACAAAAGACGAATGACACAAAGACAAGTGCTTGTCCTTGTGTCATTCGTCTTTTGTCTAAATTTGTTGCGCTTTAAATTTTCACTAAGGAGTACCAACTAGCTCGAACCCTCACGTTCTGGAGTCTTAGCCCTTCGCTTTTGCCTCCGACATGTTTGGAACGAGTATGTTTCGGCTGTTTTGGGATGTAGCTGGTTGAAGTTGAAATCGCTGTTATAGACAAGCGTTTTACCAGCTGTACGTGTTGTCGGGATCATCGTGATCCAGCTCTACGTAAAACACTTACTACAAACTGAAGACCGCCGAAGCATCTGCGTTTCTCTCCGAAACTGGATCACTTTGAATACTCCTTCAGATTTCACAAATCCTACTAGGCGGGATACCTTTGTCATAGACACGAGAATACAAAACGTCCTTTCAGGCTACTTGTTGCTTTCGTAGAAGCATCCTGTTGTTCTGCTAACCTGGACGTTCTTAGTAAATCTGCTTCCGCGACACGTTGCTGATTTACAACCATTGAATTAGCCTGGTTTCTGTTCCCGCCATCCTTTATTATCGCACATTTCTTGCAGAGAATGCACAATGCGATAATCGGCGACTTCACCCCTAGATATGTTTTCTGGTACCATAACTATTTTTATGCAGCGGCGGACACTTGCATTTGTCCATAATTTCACAGGAGAACTGGGCGAGGAATCACGAGTGGTGCCTGTCGAGTCTACACCAAGCGAAGGTCACCTATTTTACACTTCTGACAAACAGGCATTTTACGATTTCTAGACACTGGCTTTTCTGTTGACAGAACTCCGTAGCGTACCAACGTATGGCCCTCATTCTCTCCTTCGTTTTCCATTGGGTTCCCTTGGCTTATGAATCTCCTGCAGTTTCCAGTAAGTATTTATACTTCCGCGTTTGTTCTTGACTACTTTCCAGTTCCCGCTTCAAGCTGCCTAAACATCTGGAAGGTGTCATAGGTTTTCCTGATTCCACACAATCGCAAGGTAACGGGCATTGAACACACACTGGCCCACCGGTTGACCAACCGGGATGTCCCTGAGGCTTGATGGACTTATTCTCGGCTAGGAAAAAGCCCAGTTAGCCCCCCCTGTGCCGTAATTGCTCTTTGCCGCGTGCCCGTTTCATTGTATATAATTACCAGAATTTCAAGGGATAGGTTTCTTAGCCACATGACATAATTTCCCCACCGCAAAAAATGAAGCTTCAATAGTTACAATCTTTCCAAAACCTCTCGTTTATTACAGGCGGCCAGATGTATGTATGAATTTTGAGTTCTATGAAAACTAGCTTTTGTCAAAGTAGTTCGTGAATTACAAGTATGCAGACCCGCAGACAGGCTTCCTGTGATTCTTGGATATCTGAAAACAGCCTACATGCTATTGAATAGAGCAGTTAGTTTAAAAAACCACTGACATGCTAAATCCAGGGGTAATAAGAATAATATTCAGTCACTTTTAAAAGCGCCTTTATTGAACTTCAGGTTTTTATATTCGCAGGAGCACACCCAAGCGCTGTGTTGGTGCATCGCCGCTGTGTGGGTCGGTTTTTGTCAGGTGAAGAATTTAGTTCACGGCTGTTCTGACGATCGTAGTTATCGCTGCAAAAAAAACATGAAACACAATTAGAAAACACTCCTGTTATCTATACTGTTATAAAAATTCAATGGGACCTGTAAAAACGCATCCGCTTAAGTGTTCTTCTAAAACGCTCATATTGAGAAAACTAACAAAACCCTTTCTATGGTATTGTCAAGGCGTCTCAAATCAAACGCGCCACCTTTTGCATTTTGTTTCCTGGCATGGACATTTTAAAAAGGCTGCAATAAACGTTGTATGACGTTAGGAGTTACAAAACATATTTCTGCCCCGTGGAAGTGATGATAGCAGGGTAAAATATTTGAAAGACCTGCTCACCTAAAAAATTGATGGCATATTTGTGATATTTCAGACTGCGAATGGCAAGATATTGAATGTATGTTGTAAGATGTAGGAAAATGAGATTTTAGAGCTAACACGGCATCACAGCCTCATTTTATGTAACTTTTTTGATGTACTCATGTACCACCATGATGTCAATGAACTCATTCTACTAAGCTGTGGTTATGGTGTCTGCACAAAAAAAATATCATAATCGCAGAACAAAAGATAATAAAGGAGTACTGACACGAAATTTCAAAGCTGAGATAACTATGTAAAACGCTTCCTTTTTATCAGGAGATATCTCCCAGCAAGTTTCAACAGCAACCGTTGAGCGAAACATATTTAAAATCCATTTCAATCTTCGCCCGCACGAGAAAGCCCAGAGTGGGCCGACGTGACATCATCTGCTACGTGCCCCAAACTGCCGACGTCGGGGCTCCCGTGACGAAGCCGACGCGGTGGCTGTGGTTGGCGCGTGCTGCTCGGGCGTGTGTACACGTCATGGTTTTGGGACTGACGTCATGCTGCCCAGTCCTGTGGGGACGGCGAAGACCTCGGCCGGTCTGGGCGCGCGCGTGCGCTCGCTCGCGCGCGCTTCCAGAGAGGCAGCGATACGGCAAGAATGGTGACGCCATGTGATACATGCTGTCATGGCGGCCGCTCGGCGTTTTTTAAATGCGAATGCATTTATTAGCCGGGGGTTGCCCCTTGCTCCGTTGGCCGGCGTGCGCCTGCATTCCTCCAGCGCGAGCGCATGTGAGCGCGCGCACGTGCGCTCGCTCCTCGTAGTTCTGCCTTCGTCGACGTCGTCGTCGTAAATGCGAATGCATTTCTTTCGCCGTCGTCGTCGTCGTCGCACGTGCGCTCGCGCCTCGTAGTTCTGCCTTCGTCGTCGTCGTCATCGTAAATGCGAATGCATTTCTGGACGCGGCTATGGAAAGTGTGCGCGTGCGCTCCAAACCCTCTGACCCCATAGTCTTGGTTGGCGACTTCAACGTTGACGTGCGCAAGAAGAGTGGCGAGTGGCTGGTGGAGTACATGCAGACCAGGCACTCTATGCATTGTCTCTCTGCCGACTTCGACACTTGCCCCACTACCATTCACGGGAATTGCATTGATCTGGTCTTTACGCGAAACTGTGACGCGCGTATGCTTCTAAAAAACCCTTTGACCGTGCACTTTAGCGATCACAAGGCAGTGATTGTGGCCGTCAGGTACAACGATAACACAAGCAGGTGCTGATGAATAAATGATTACGTTCACACTCTCGTCATTAATTACGCCATTACTCGCAACACACTCATCGGTGCACCCAATGCATTCGCATTTCTGCACGATTCCCTTCGGGGAGTTGCGGGGAAATTTTTTTTTTGGCGAAACCGAAACTGGCACGAATAAACGACGCCGTAAATGAATGTTTACGCTGCGCTCGACCGTCTAATCTGTCATTCTATGATTAGTGGGCTGGTAGGCACGCATAGCAGCGAAAAAAACGTAACATAAAAATTTCGTGTCAGTACTCCTTTAAAGGGTGGGTACATCGCTGGAGGAGGAGAGCGGATTCCTTCTTTACTGATTCAGAAGCGGAGAGCCCGGCAGAATTCTGGCTTGCTACTTCAGATTGTTGCTGAAAATTCAGCTGTGAATAATGCGAACACACAGGGATACTAGCCAGCGACGACACAGAAAAACAAGCCATAAAATGTAATCGTTCCCTAGAGCCTCTACTGCAGAGGCGCTAGGGAACGGCGAGAGGGTCTAACCCCGTACCACACTTGCCGGCGTAAACGACTTATTGAAGCTTTTTAATGCTTCATTTTTTTGCTCTCAGTCTTTTAAAACTTCCTATTTGTTCGTTCAGTCGTGGCTGTCCATACTTCCGCCGGCAAGGGTGCAGTTCCCAGAGCCTATTTAACGTAATTAGGAGATACCCGAAACCCGACGAAAGCGGGAGTGCATATACAAGACCCTTAGTTATTATCGCTAAGTGGAAGGCGGAAAAATCAAACGGTGAATAGGCATGTAGAGGTCACTCAGTACGCCGGTGAACATAACGAGGACCGATACGTTGACATAAAAATTTGGCAGTGGAATGGCATTCCGCAACTTCTGAAATAAATGTTTTGAACATAAACTACCCTAACAAGAGAGCTGAATGCTATCGGGAAATAGTCAATCACTTTAGTGCAACTGCATAATGGAAGAGGACACGCACTTCCTGCTGCCTGTGCGGTTCCTGGAAATGACGGCGCATCCTCCCGCGCGCGCGGATGGTTCTGGCATTTGGGAGAGCCCGCTTCAGATGCCTCTTCAACGGGGCTCAGGCAGACCGGGACGGCTGTCGTTCCCATTCGCCGACTCTCCGGGCTGTGGCCGCATCCCACGAATGATGACAGCTTGAAATAAACGGAGGTACAAACGCTGTATTCGAAAACCACAGCCCACTACTTAACGTGCAAGGTGTATTGTTTTATGTCAGCACAGTCCAGCGCGGGGACTCAATTAGCGGTAATGAACGGGCTTATGGGAAAAATGGTTCCTCTTATAAAACGAAATGACTAGAAATGTACGTTTTTACCCTCGTTTAAAAAACACAACCTAAATAAAAGATTCAACAAGGCGTCTAGGTATTTCTTTATTCCGAGGTAAGAAACCATGGCAACTATTCCTTCTTGCCCAAGCCTCCAATCCTCGCTCGAGATATTGCATCACAAGAGGTAAGATGGTTTTTTAATTATATTCCCACAAACACACTGTCTCTTCAGTTTTTGATGACTACTTTGTTTTAAGTGTTTTTATTACTTGACATACACGGTACAGATGCAAGATTGTATTCAATGTTGTCAAACGTTTGAGGTCCGGCCGCCGGGAACCGTCCCTTCTCGAAGGCTATAAGAAATGATTTACAGGGTTTCTCGAGGTTTCGCAAGGTAGTACGCCAGAGTGTTTAGGGCCCCTAGTTTCTACTCTCATACGTGGTGTGGGGCGTGCCGGTGGACATACGTCAGACGTCCCTACAGCTCCCATCTGAAAGCGGCTGTAGAACAGGCAATATAATACTGGCGGCGTTGGCATGAATTTCGAGTTTGGGCGCTTCATCTGCGGGGATGGTCTCACATTCAGGAATGAGTGTAGTCATAACACGTTTCAAGTCGGGTGACCTTGCATACTATAGCAAACGAACAGGAATTGGTATATCATTTGGAAGTAATCTTGCAGGATATAATTCCTGTCGCTTGCAAAATTGTCGCTTACCACCTTGTCAGCTTTGGGTATACTAGGTATGGGAGTAGTACAGTGGAAGTGATGGTTTGTGGGCAGAGACGAGCGTAGTATGAAAAAAAAATATCCTGAATATCCTCCTTTCAAAAATTGGAATTATGCTCGAAGATTAGCCTGCTGGGGCAAAGGTGTGGCTAAGTATATGCTTCTGGCAACATTTTTTACCTTGATTCGATGGTACCCCTGTAACACGGCACTTTCATTCGCAACTGAGTCGATCCGGATGGAGATTAATCCGGATCGGGGGATCTCGCACGCCCGATTTCAATGGTGATCTAGCCCGAACCCGCCCAAACTCAATCCTGGTTTCCAAAGTGCCATTGAAGTTTGCAAGCGCGATCGAAAAGGAGCGGCGATACTGTAGTCTCCGCTGAGCAATGCAATAAACGTTGGCAACTTAAAATAACGCCAGAAATTGTGTCACGCAACCTGACTACAATATGCGCAGGGTACTTTTTGTATAGTTACTTACACATACTTTCACAAAATCGCATTTGCGCACCATCAACACCACCTGTCAATCCAACAAGAAACAAAAATGGCGTCACAACGGCTGCCGGCGCCTGTATCAAGTACAGAACTTAGTTCATCGCCATATTGCCGCTGTTGGGGCGAATAAGAAAAAAACACAACGAAATTGTCCCGTCATCGCAAAAGAGAGGCTCACAAACCGAAACACAAAGCGTTGCATCCGTTGCTACAAACTACCATGTTGCAACAGATGGCCTTGGAACGGCTGCGAATTCGACCGAAGCCGACTACAACTGCGGATGTCTACCAGACGCCTTCCGGAAAATGCCCTTTTTTGGCGCCATCTGGCATACGTGAGTGCATCAGGGCAACTTCTCTATCGGCATTAGAACGTTCCTAGTAGCAGCGGCGATGCATCGAGCGGCGCGCTCGAAACCACAATCCCGCTTCTTTTGAAAGCGGATAGAAAAATGCCGTGTTACAAATGTATTATATTGTTTACATTGGTAGCTAATTGCTGGTGCGAATTCGGCGGCCGCAGTAATTAACCAGCGAAGCAGGTTAATTACTGCGGCCATAAAATGATAAATTTGTAGTGTTCCCCTCTCAATAAAATTGTTGTGCCGAAAAAACTTATGTAAATTACTATACCAATAATGGGCGCCTACAGAAACACACTTTGTCATTGTGAGTAAGAAAACAAGTAGGTTAAACGAGAAACTTGAGGTAGAATGAAACTACAAGATAAAAGATAGCTAGTTTAGGCTGCGAAGCCATCTCACCTGTCGTTATTCGCCCACAAGAAAATCAAACGCGTGTTGTAATCCCAAAGACTAATTTTTGGCGAGCTACAAACCCTAACCTACAACACTAAGAATACAGAACAAAGAAGACAAGTACCCTCGCCCATAACATACTATACTAAAGGTCAAGCGACATGAAGAAGAACGGAGAACCAGACATTTAAAGTGCGTTAACACAGGTAACTTGTGTGACCTAATCGGGCCTGCGTCAATGACGGTTCTGATGACGTTGCTCTCACGCGGTAGATTCTCGGCTTGATTGCGGAGAAATGTATATACGACCAAACACTTTATCTGTAGCCCTCTTGCCGCTGAAGGCCCATCCGACATACCTCCGCAATAGTATAAGTCCATGGCTGTCAGTTCAGGCGGTACAATAATTCTGGGCTCCACCTAGTGCTTGGTTGGCGTATGCTCGGAGCGCGATGCTCTGCGAACCTCTGTCCGTATCTCCTGCTATGGCACTTTTCTAGAACTACTAGATACTCCATTTATAAACGTCTGAATTATATTAGACAAGTACTTGAGGAAATTTGAAGTTGATTAGAATGTTGGAGTTTTATTATTCTGTTTCATAGTGTTTTGAGGATGTAGAACGGATGAGCACCGACTTACGCTCCACTTACTTTCTCCTTGCAGCTACGAACTACGGTACTTCTCACATCTCAAAAAGTAGAATTTCTTGTGGAAATTCGCGTACAAACTCCACCAGCATTTAACAGTTTTTATAAAAAAGTTCTCTTCCTCTTCCTGCATGCAATAACGTCCAATCCCACTGGTAATTCTAAGCAATCCCGGACAGAATAAATGAACCACATCAGAAACATACAACTTTGCTCTACGACTAGATTGTCCTGTCTACATTACACCCGAGTTAAATATCAACGCAGAAAAAGTACGGCTATCTTTTCTTCAGAAACCACCATATGAAGATGTTATGTCTTAAGCACAATTGAGCACGTCTTTTTGGTATTAACATCGAATGTAACCGATGCAAGCTCTACTTATACTCAACGATAGGTCCCATATTCATTCTTGATTCGTCCAGTTGCAAGCAATGAAGTTCGTTCAGCTATCATCAGTCTCAAAGTAACTAGTGCCGATCTTCACAATCTTCACGCGTGCTACATCAAGGATGCTGTTAATATTATATCTGATACGCTCGCCTACTTTCTAAATCCAATCGTTAAAGCTGCAGTCTTGTCGGACCAGCTTAATTGTACTGGATGCTGCGTATGAAAGATTTCTTTGAATAATTTTAGACTGATTTCTAAACTATAATTTTTAGTAAAATTTCCATAAATAATTGAACAACATGCTTTAAATTCGAAAACCTTAAACATCGTATGGCCTAGACAGTTGAGATTTCGCCCGAGTTATTCCACTAACCATGCCTTTACGGTGTTTACTGATATACTTGAAGAAGGACAATTGTTGAAGGAAAATTGTTAGATCCGTGTAGATACATTTTAGCGACGCACTCTTTGCGTAAACTGTGACCTATTTATTTGGAAAATAACCTAATGAGGATCTCTACTACCTTTAAAATTTATTATGAATCGACAACCATTTGTCAGTCATTGATCCAGAACAAGCCGTTAACGTATGGCATGCAATTTCTGATATAAAAATAAAAATTGCAGGCGTATCGCAAGGGTGTGTCTTTGGTCCAGTCTTGTTGTTAATCTACGTTTAAAATGTCCTCAGCTGCCCTCCTCGCACAACTGTCCGCCAACTTAGCAGCACAACACAACCGTTCACACCACCAACGAAGGAATCGGTGAAATAACACAGCAGATAAACAATGAACTCAGGCACCTTAGCGTGTGGTGCAACAGCCATAAAGTAGGTAAACACCCCGAAGTAGGTAAATCCCCCTAAACGCAGTGTATTATACTTAGTTCGTCCAAGCTCCCGCACGATTTTCTTTTCTTAGTAATTAACTCTAACCCTTTATACCCAAATGACCAGTGCCTGTGTCTCCGGGTACAGTAATCTGCTCCCTTAAATTACCTCCATCCCCCCAACCCCCATTCATAGTTTAAAAGCAAGATAGCCTAGGATCGCGGGTTTTTTATTGGAAGACAGCCTTGATATCTCAGATTATCAAGGCTCGTTCACCATCACTATTATTTTGTTCTCAGTTACATCTACTACTCTATCTTGACTTGGGCATTAGCGATTATTCTCTCCTAGTTTTTTTCCAGAACATTAAAAACCATTCCGTAGAGCTGATTACACGCAGCCACTGCAGCCCCAAGGCGCCACCACTTTTTCGATGTCCAACTCTTCTCGCTGTCGGCAACTTCCACTTCATAACCTGTGAATAATTTCTTATTGTTTTGCCAATAATCCAGAACACCTATGCATAACCAACAGGCAGCAACCGAAGAAATCTAAAACTATGCCGTTCTCATTTCATCACAACTATTGGCTTCCCAGGGTACCCACAAACTGTAAAAACAATCGCTAGATTTCGCTGCGACAAGCAATGAAACGCTTGTGTCCACTGACCTGAAAGACTCGCTCAGGTCATTCCTCTCCGGAATATTCTTGTGCGCTATTTGTCGATTGGTACCCTTGGGAATTCACTATTATACTAGTGATCTTATTAATCAATCTGGAAGCCTGTTGCATTCCACACAAGGGTATGCTGTGTTTCAAAAATAGTTCTGCCAAACAAGCCTACATTATTTATTGACATTGTTTATCATATTTTTTACCTTTATCTTTCTACGGGCAACAGCATTGACTGTACCTTTTTAATACCCGTTCGCGGATTCATTAACAAGAGGTCCTACTGTAGTGTTCAGTTGGGGACCTCGTTTTATATATTTTGACCATGTATATTATTCACCAGTAGCAAATAAATGCGTAGTGTTACCATCATTATTATAATATTAGCAAAAAATTCTAACAAAAACTTTCACCAACCTTTAACTGCACAGGTGTCATGTGGGAATCAGCCACGGCTCTGTTCGGATTGTAGTTCGCGTCGATCATGCTGTCACAAGCGAATTTCGAGTGTAGAACGGGGACGTCACAGCAATGTCAGGATGACCTGAATAAATAAAAAATATATTCTAATAATAGTTAATGTATTTGGCGACGTTACTGTTCCTACTGCGGTAGCGATCTCATTTTCTCCGTCTAATCACCTTCGAAGCAGATATAAAGATTTTTTTATATTTCTTAAGGGTTCCTTGACACATTTTATTATTTAAGCTAGAGTTTTCTTGTTAGTTGTTGAGGAGCATTCTCTCCATGCTTTGCAGTTAATATTCTCAAGTTAGGTTCATGGAGGAGTGAAGTGATTGTACTGTCAACATTAATGCGCTTGAATGTATTCGCTGTATAGATAACAGCAGTGCATTTCCACCATGAAAACTCCAAAGGGGTGATGTTTTTGTACACCTCCAGTACAGAGCATTGCACTAATGGAAACAACCATGGCGCAACCCGCAGTACGCATAATTTCTCTCAGGTACTTTCACGCTCCCAAAACGTCCGTGATCGCTTAGGCTTTGTCCACAAACCACACGTTTCCTTCGTCGCAGTAAGGTTTATTATCTCTCTCTCTCTCTCTCTCTCTTTCTCTCTCCTCTCTGTCTCTCGCTCTCTCTCTCTAACCCCTTGCAAAGGAGTTTCACAATTTATTCACCACATTGGATAGCTTTTAACAATTTCGGCGACTGTGCTAAAACGTCTCGATCCGCATTCCTCAAGTCTGCCTTCTGGCTTACGCATGCCCATTTCACAGCGTACCATAAGTCTAACAAGGCGATCAGTGCATGCGTGACACATCCTCATATCACCTGATTCCAGCCGCTGACAGTTGTATTCTGGGACTTAATTGCAAGAGGCAGTACTTCTAGGTCATTTTACGGTAACAGACGTCACTGTAGCTCGCCTATTTAAAGCCCACCGGCTACAAATGGAAGCTTGACACGTTTTGTGATCCTTTTCGAACACAGAAGTTTATATGTATTCAAGTAGGCTTGAACAGGGTTGAGAAAGAAGCTAATCTCCCACCTCCCGTTCGTTTAAGGTTTCTGATATTAGTTCAACATAGGTTTAAAAATAAAACTGCGAAGCTTACACTCATCGTTGCGTTAAGGTGGCCAGCGAAGCTGTGTGCATGGGATGCTGGAGAAGCTTAGTCAGAGTGGTTTAATTTGCAATAAATGTTTTAATGTGCACAGCATTCTCCGCCTTACACCCAGCACACCCAGATCCGCGTAACACACTGCATGTCCGCAAAATGCAATTTCTGCAGAAGAAACCCCTGTAATCATTGCAATAGCGTAAATAGAGATAATTGGTCGGGCAGAATTTTGAAAAACCAAAAATACGAAAAATGTAAAAGAACTATCACAAAAATGACGTGAAAAAAATAAAAATGCGTGTTATGCACCTTCCTCCAAACCGAACAGTAAAAGTAAGAAGTCTACAAAACAACGCTACATATACGCATAGAAATAGCGAAAATGGGCCAACCCCGCAGTAACGCTCAATCTTCTGGAAAAAAGCACCATACTTATAGAAGTAAAGCTCTTGATCACTATAGTGGCATATATATTTACATTACTGGCGAAAAGAGAGAAAATAAAACAAAATGAATAAAATAGTGCAGCGCCTTTCACTCCTCATAGCCATATTTGGCTGTAAATACCTCACGCTACACACGCGACGTAAAATGCTATGCTTTAGTAGACAATTCTCTGTTTTTCTGCATATTGTGAATTGTTTTAGGATAGTCACGGATAGAGGAATTTTATGCTGTTAACGTTGCTACGTGGATTGCTTCTAATTTGGGGCTTCACGTTTTGTCAATGTTAATATTGATAAACAAACCGGGAGTTCAAGCGGCTTTTCGTATTCTTTTAAGACACCATACAGAATTTCCCTTCGGAGTGCTTACTCATAAAAATAATTGTTACGTGGCAAGGATACGTATACAGGGTGATCAAAATTAAGTCGACAGGTTTTTTTTAAATTAGATGCTTAGATTTAAGTGAAGACCTCCTCCGCAGTGAGTTTTCGCGCACAGGGGGACACAGAATGGCGTAATAATTATTGATGCCGGTGGGTTAATTAGCTAAAAATTAATAAATAACTTTTCTGTCGCTGCAGTAACCAGGCATGTTTGTATTGGAAAGTTGAAGGGAATCATGTTTCAACGTCATTTTATTTCGCAGAATTCTTCTAGCGCATCCGTGCTCCGAGATATCGTTCTGCGAAATTTAATTGCCCTTCGTATGATTACGCATGCTGGACACTGAAGACCGGCGCAAAGGTCCTCCCTATTGTACTGTGTTTCGATATTGGTTCCGAGTACTGCAGATTGCGATAACGCCAGCCGAGCCTGAAAGGGTGCCAGTTATCACTTTTTTCCTATGCCTCCATTCCGTTGTCCAACTAAACACCGTATACAGCAGGCACGTCACAAACTGGAGAAGCCTTGGGTCGGTTTTCGGAGTCCAGCATGCGTAATCATGCGAAGGGCAAGTATACTGCGCAGTTCGATATCTCGGAGTACGGATGCGCCAGAAGAATTCTGCCAAATGAAACTGCGTGAAAACACAATTGCGTCCAACTTTTCAATACAAACATGTCTGCTTACTGCTGTCACTCAAAAGTTAATTATTAAATTTTAGTTAATTAAGCCACCTACATCAATAATTACTATGTCATACTGTGTCACCCTGCGCGCATAACCTCACGGTTGAAGTGGTATTCACGTCATTCGAAGCGCCTAATTTAAAAAAAAAACTGTCGACCTAACTTTTATCACCCTGTATTCACAACAATATACAACGCGCAATAGGCCGGGATTCGTTGAGGTAACCAGCAGCGTGAGTTCAGGGCCGAGCGTCGTTGCTCTTGTGCCCGTTCACCAGCAGCATAGCGCTGATCGTATGTTTGTCTCTAACAGCGATTGCGCTGTGCGAATATTTTGTGCGGGCGAGATAAACATAACATGCCGTAAGTACACCTCGGCTATGAATCACGTCGTAGAAGACGGCTGCGGTTCTGTTAAGAACACCTGGGGATCTTGATCGTCGCCGAAATCATGGTGCACCAGCGTTTTCTTTTTTTGTTGTTGTTTTTGGTCAATATGCGGCGCCGTGGCAGAGATAGAACCCAAGGCAACTGAAATAGAGACAAAGGTCAACCAGCGGGCACGCTGCCCTGCCAACTATAAAATTCACGGTGCTGTGTATACATGAGCGCGCATCTTTTCTTGCTTTATAGCGTCTTTTCTGTTGTGAATTGTGCGGAAAAGTAATTTAAAATGGCCAACTGATCAATCATACAACTCTGCAAATGCGCTTATACCACTTTGCTTAATTGGACTAAATCGGTTCTGCCAGCGTCGAATGAATGAGCTTTGAGGGTTCGCCTGGACATGCTTCCTGCCCGCATAGCGGCGGATTGCGCCTGTCACCGTATAGACCTTCCACGGCCGCTACAACTTCTTCTGGTGTCCACCCTAAAAGAACTGCTCATGGAAAAGGAGAACCTCCACCGCGCCACGCGTGCTTTTTACTTCCACCGCATGGAACTGACCTCCCCAGTGGGCTCGCCTGCTGGGAGGAGGTGCTGCTGCGGAGGCTTCGAGTTGGGGTGGCCTTATCCCCAGCAGTGACCCACGCTTGGCCTGCCCGCTATCACGCACCGTTTGCGGACACCTGTCTTTTTTGTACGGTCCCTGCTTCCGAAGCCGACACGAGCCACTTTCTATGAACCTGCCCTGCCCTTCAAACCTCTCGCCTGCAACACCTCCGGGGCACAGGGCTCCATCCTGGGAGACCCCCTGATCTACAGCGGTGTATAAGGGGCCCTCAGTACCGGTCTCTGCTGACGTTTCTGTGTGAAACCTATGTGATGTTGTATATATAACTGTTATGCCTTAAGGCAAACTCGTGGTTGCCGGCACGATGCCTATAGAACAGATGCACGCCCAAACGCCGTAGGACAAGTAAATAGCCGTTGTTTGAGCGATTATTTTCTTGCGCATTTTCAAGATAGAACATCAACCCTTTACTCTTGTGATTGCTTACGGTCGTCCTCGATTTTAATGGGATTAGGGCCCTGATCATGATTCAAGAAACCGATGGCTTTCACAGTTACAGAGCACCGGAGTTTCCTCTTCATACACCACTGGGAGTCTGTTAATTCAAACAAAACAGTAATACACACCCGCGCTTTCGAGAGTTCTAACTGGCAAAGTTTCGGGTTTCGAGGAAACTCGTTGTGAATATATCAGTGGTATTGTTCATATTACGCATGCAGTCACCTTCAAGGTTTCTTTAAAGCCTCGGTAAGTGCATTGTCGGAGCTAAGGGTGTATGACTGAAGCCCCACTTGCCTGGCATGCCGTACTTGCTTGTTATAAGGTCTGGCGACTGGTAGACGTCACTGGAGACACATTCACTGAAGCTCTTTAGAGAAGGGCACCTGTAAAGTTTGCCAGACAAATATATTTTAGAATCTAACTTTATTTGTAGTGAGTAGAAAAATGTGACTTACCTGTGCGGTAGAAATTATGTTCACATTATATTTTGGAAGCAAGACATATGCTCGAAATTTCCATTTTTTATTTTACCACGATTATTTTTCTTTAACACTGACTAAAATAAGCTTTTCTGTACGCTGAAGTAGCAAGTTTACTTACGCAACCGCAATTTTGTTCTTTCTCTAAATTAGAGAAAAAGTATCGACTCTAACGCAAATCACAGGTGACTCTGTGAGATATTATATTTAGCAGTTCCACCGCGACCACTTATTTACACACAAACTATCCCAATTTTGGTACGTAATATACGTCGCCATAATAATAGTACCAAGTTATCTTTGACAAATAAATTCTCCGGCACTACGCACAAGAACACACATACTGGGCATTTTGGCTGAAATAGTTTGTAATATTAGGAAGAACAAATCAGTTTGTATTAGTGCTCATTCTTTACTGTTTTCTTTTGTGTCCAGAAGCTACATACTATTATTTCAGTAAACTTAAATATTGTCTGTCATCTCCGAGGCGAGTGCAGTTCACTTACTTTTCAAGTTCAACAGATTCCGCTTGTTCTGAAACCAAAATATACCACGTAATATCATACAGGCATTCACGTGACAACAACAATTTGCAGACTTAAAACAAGTTGCAGGTGAGTTAAAACATTTAAATGTTTGTGGCGATGGATAGTAAAATTACTGTTTAGCCGAAACTATTGCTGGGTATTTATTGTTACTTTTTGTGATCAGATGGGAAGATGCTTGCATTACAATTGTCGCAGTCTTCAATGTTTCTACAAGCTAACTCGAGGTACGTCCATATCAAAACGCACAACTGGCCACAAAATTCTGTATGTGTAAAAAAACGTCCATCTTTGCAATTGCAATTCGAAGACAGAGGAAACAGTGAAGTTGGTGTAGTTCACTACCTGTAACTTGGACTTTCCTTAGGTTTGCAAGTTTCACAGAAAAAGATGATCACAAATCGAAGCTTCTTCCATGAAAACTGAGTTACATCAAAGTCCACAATCTACCCTAATAACGTCCACAATCTAAACCGCCAAACTCCGAAGCGAAAGTCCATGTCAGCGCTGCTAAGTCCAAAGCCAACGCCCCGCGTTGCGAACCCAAAGGAAACGTTGAGTTCCTGAATGCGATAATGCATCAATCGTATAGACGCCGGTTTTATAACATCAGAAGCCAGGTTCCATTTCGGCTGCGTAGAGGCTTTCATTTTTTTTTTTTCGAATTGGTGCACATGTTACTGTTCCCCGCACCTCTAACCCCGTACCCCCCTTTTCCTTTGGCGTGGCGCAATCGTTAGGCTGCCGGTTTGATGGCGTGAAAGTCTGGACTTCGATTCCCACGACCACGCCAACCACCTTTTTTTTGTTGAGGCGCGCCATCCCAACCCTCGTTGGTTGATTGCTTACGTCCTCGCCACTTTCTGTGACACTTTCTTGCCCTAGCATTTCTTTCACTCCCCCCTTGCCGATAATGACTGTTTCCTGTTGACGATCCGCAGGGACAAAGCTTAAGTTTAAACAGCTCCGCTGCTAACATCAACTGCCAGTGTCGATTAGTACGGCATCTCTTTTCTACGTTCGTGCGTACTGTTGTCTTGAAAGAGCTCAATGCAAGCCACTACAACGATTTTTCCACCGAAACAGTCACGGTGCAATGTGTTATCAATGAGCTGAAGATTTAACGCAGAAAAGTGTAATGTTCAGAGCGTAGTTTCTAGTTAATAATAATGGTGCAAATTTTATGCTTCATTCTGAAACTTCCAGTTTTTTTTGCCCACACAAGTTCCAAGGTGCGGTAATATTTAGGTATTCGTCTGTTTTAAAAGGGCGCTGCCGGTTTTTGAATCATGAGCCCAACACTTTTTTTTCAGGCGGCCTAATGGTTAAATGGAAAAACTTAAAATATGTTCTTGGACATTTAATGGGCATCATTGCTTTGGTGAAAATTTTATGGTGTAATATGATGCCTCTTTTTGCAGCAGTAGGCAAGGACAGTGGCGTCTGGTTCTGTCAAGATTTTTTGTCATACATCTACGTCGCCACCAAGAATGGCGAGCATAAAGTGATTCGTTTCAAATCTTGAGAATCTAAAACACTCGTCTATGAAAGAAAATTGTAACATTTAGTACCTTTTCGCTTTCCAGTGTGTTTTCGATGCCTGACCGTCGTTAAGCATGCCACTGCGCAAGTCAGAAGAATAACTGCCGTGATGAGAAAGCCGAGGATATGTCCTGGTATTCTCGTTGTGGTGGAGTCTGTAAGTACACAAGCATGAGCCCGCATAGTTATGAAGCGTAATGGTATATCTCATGCGTACCCGTCTCGCTCTACTTGGATTAAAATTATGACACGTCACGGTTCAAATTAATTTCTTTTTGACTCAGCTTCAGCGTGATTCAAGTTTTTATGACTTCTTTTTTACATTGGTTCTTGTTGAATACAAGTAACGAGACCGCATGAAGACATACGGTGATATGATGCACACTGCAAGACAATACTACGACCTAACCATAAGTTAGCAGGAGTAAAACGCAAATAGAGATATTGTTGAAGAAAAGAAAGTTTCATACACGACCTGTAGCCTCGTGTTAACCTTAGGATCACCGTTGCAATCTTTTATACTGTGTAATATTGTTGTACGTCTTAAGATTTATAACCATTGAAATCATTTCTGTACGGGAACAAACCTCATGACTGCCAGCAGCTGGTGAGTTTTTGAAATACTCTCCCTGACCTTTAGTAAATAACAGTGCATAGAGCAGCACGGTTACAGCATTTTATTACCACCGTTCAAGTTATTAACAAAGCAGGCGGAAATTATTTTATGCCTCTAAGACAAGCGCAATGCAAAAACAACTTTCAAATCAAACACCCCCTTTTTCTGAAGGGCAGGCATTAGCGCAAAATAAGGAATCCAACTGCTTATAAGGTATGCTATCTTTAAGTATTGGAGGTGTTAAATTTGATGTCAGGTCTCGCACTCCCATTATTCACGTAGATATTTTAATTGCACCATATTTCTTCAATTGTTACAGATGAAAAGTGTGCTTAAAGAAGGAAACTAATTTTATTCCTTTGTTTTCTCAACTGACATACACGAAAGTGATTTCTGGTTCTGTGAAAGTGTTGATGAGAAAGCAATTAATGTTTTTTTGAAAAGCAGCATTTACCACAACGCTTCAAAAAAACAGGGCTCATTTTTATGGCGTCTACAGTGTCTGCTTCATAAGTATATCACCAGAGCTTCATTTGTGATAACTGGCGGCCCCTGGAAGAAATGTCGACATAAATGGATTTCCCCAACTGGCATTGTACATACATACATACATACATACATACATACATACATACATACATACATACATACATACATACATACATACATACATACATACATACATACATACATACATACCTAATTCAGCGCGCGTTAATTAAAGATACCCAGGTGGTCAAAATTAATCCGGAGCCCACCACTATGGCGCGCCTCATCACCTGCGTTGCTTCGGGAGCGCTAAAACCTACAATCAACATGCATAGTGTCACGTCAATTCACCAAGCGGACAGGATACACAGAAAAACCGTTTAATTGACTCGGACTATTTTTCAGAGCACACGACAAGTACGTAAACAGTCACAGTGTTCTACCAATTCGGGCTCGCCTAAAAGTTGTGAAGGATGGCGTCGCCTCACGTTGCAGCAGATGTCTTCCTGCTAGGCGTAGAAGTCAAAGTGATCGTCGCGTCTCGAAGACGGTTGCAGGACGTGGGCCCAGCTGACGCTGCCAACAGCCAAGGGAGCATAGCCCTAGTGGCGTTGTGGAGCTGGCGTCGCAGCGTAGCCCGGACGTCCCCGCCTGTAGCTTAGTTCGTAACCTGGAGCCGCCGACGTGCGCTGCGCGGGGTTCCCTCCAGGATCGCAGCCTGGAGCTCCAGTCAGTAGGCCTGAGGCGTCGTCGGGCCCCGACCACGCTGGGGTCGGTTCCAGGAGCGTCGCCTGGTCTTCTTTCTTGTCCCCACGCTCGCCTCGTTCCTCTTCTTCTTCTCGTCTCGATGTTGATTTCCTTGTTTTCCAACTTGTTACCTTCTTGATTGCCACATACTCCTTGGGAGTTTTCGGCGAGGGTTTCGGCACATACCCGCTCGGGGGGACTTATGACACATAGATACATACATACATACATACATACATACATACATACATACATACATACATACATACATACATACATACATACATACATACATACATACATACATACATTCTGTTGCCCCGTTTTACTTAGCCGCCCGTAAAAGAAGGAGAATGCCTGAACACCCTGAAGAAAGTACATATTTTGTTTACCGTCTCCCCTTCAATATAGTTTACAATTTCTATTGGCCTTGTTCCAAGTTGTGCTTCTGTAAACTTCTTCCAATTTCCCTATTCTACCATTAACCTCCGTTTTATAGACACGCCCACAGACATGGTCACATCAGGATCCGGGCAGAAGATATAGTTCTCACCGCATTCTATCACAAACACTAGCCCTGCTCACCTATAGTGCCCGAGGGTTTGGGCTCATGCTGAAGCCTGAAGCCTCCGGCAGAGAAACGCAGCTCCGTGACGGCACTTCGGCCCTGGGAGTTGGCAGCGTACACACGCACCAACAAAACTCCCACTCGAGGCAACCCAGTGAAGCCGAAGTGGGGTCTCCGGTCATCACTTGTGTTGTGCACAGGGATCGGTGGCACAGTGGACGAGGCACCTCTGAAGGCGAGGAGCTCAGCAAAGTATGTCACTGGCAGCCCACCCGTGGAACTTGCTGTGCACGTCACGGCTATGTTGTCACCGTCCTGCCGCGTCACTGTGCAGTTGTGTAGACTTCCAGGGGGAGCTAGAAAAAAAACGACAATAGGATTCTTTTTTGCAAATGAAGACTATAATACGGGTAGCATAGGGAACAGAGAAACAAAAAAAAATGAAGCCGTGCAAGTTATACTACGCGCGACGGCGTGCCGTAGCTTTGGTTGCGGAACATGTACCAAAAGTACCGCTGATAGCGTAAAAAGCAAGTTATTATATTTCAACAATGGTGGTTATGGTAAATACCCGAACATACCAACAAAACGGTACAATACAGAACGTAACTAAAACGGTGTTTCAGAGGCTGGGTAGTTTTAAACTGACCTTCGCCCGATTCCTTGCACTTAACGAGTGGCCTTCGCAGGGCCACGATTCTGTCAAGAATTCTCCTTTTTTGTAAGTAAAAATGGCGGTTACTAAAGTATTGACCTCCTTCGCAAGACGCCATGAAACGCTCATCCCTATGCCAGAACCTTCTTTCACAATCGTCATTGCACATTTTTACAATGTTGGAGAAAGCATAAGTGCAAAATCTACATTTAACGTTTTAGGAACACATCTCTGTTCGCTTTTCTCGGCTTATTTTTTACAGCTCAAGACAAAGTGCTCAACCCCACAGAAGTTAAAGCCAAGGAGTATTACTGTACTACAGCTAAAGACATTTAAGCTCTGATCCAAAGAACAGTACCTTATCACTGTTTTGAAATGTCAGCAATCTGTCCAAAATAAACGTGGTGCTGGTGGTTACCTCAGTAACAGAATAATTCTATAAACTTGCTCAGCACCCGCCGCGGTGGCTCAGTGGCTAAGGCGTTGCGCTGCTGAGCACGAGGTCGCGGGTTCGATTCCCGGCCGCGGCGGCAGCTTTTCTGATGGAGGCGGAAAGCAAAAACGCCCGTGTGCTCGAGATTTCGGCGCACGTTAAAGATCCCCAGGTGGTCAAAATTAATCCGGAGCCCTCCACTACGGCGCGCCTCATCGCCTGCGTCGCGTCGGCGCGTTAAACCCTACAATCAATCAATCAATCTAAACTTGCTCAGCAAGTCTTAATTTTATGGAAGTCCCCGTCTTCCATATAATTTAGCACCTATGAGGTGCTCTGATCTAGGCGCAGATATGTAGAAATCGGAAGCAAGCACAAAGTGACGGCGTTCCTTTGAATCCTTTAAAATAGCACAGTAAGTTTTGCTTAAGTTCACACTCGTCCTTTGGTTGAAGATACCATATAGTTGCAGAGTTTATTTGAAATAAACTTGTACCTTAACCAACGGGAACTCTTACACGGTAAAGCGGATATTCGCTGAAATGAAAACATTTGCTACACCAGAGCGCCTTCTGTGTTCAGGAGCAATGCCCCACTGAAATTAACTTCAATAAAGCTTGGTTTATGGCCCCACCGAGACCTCGCAAGGACCCACCGGGAGGAACGATGTGGAAGACGCACGGATCTCGCTGCTTGCCAATGCTGTTCGACGCCCAGCAGTGCAGCCGGCCGTACTCCAGTTCTCTACCAGCAACAGCACGAGCTAACGCACGAGTGCCGTTCACGGACAGACTGTTGATGCGGCCTACGCGGCGTGTGGTGTTCGCCATCCACTCGAAGTGCAGCTCATCGCTCGGGTTGGCTCGCACTTCACACGCCACTCGCAGCTCTCGTGAAGCCGCGTACTCGTCCACCGGGCCCGCATCGGTAACGCACTCAGGGGCATCTGCGCAGTTGATTACGGAGAAGGTGGTGAAAATTAAAACCGCGTTTTTTCGTCTGTTTTCCCCGAAGTACATACCCGTGGTCACTGTAATTAAAATTTTGTGTTACCCTCACTTTTTTTTTGTACAACCCTTCTCCAAGCAACAGGAAAGTTGTTCGCATGGGTACATGAAACAAACACTCAATTATCGAGATGTTTTTATTCTTTTACCCTATTGTTACGTGCGGGGAACGATGGTTTATTGCAAAGTCAACGAGGGGGTAGCTCAGTATGTCCGACTGCAGCCGCGAACGCTAGCAACCTGGTCTTTCTCTACCTTGCCAGCACATTCCCTTAAATTCGTTGGTCAATTCCTTGGGACACTTGACCTTGTGGACCGTGAGTAGACAGCGTAACATTTCCCCCGGTGGAGACGTTGCCCTCCGGGCCACTCAAGGCATGCCGCGTGAGTAGTAGGGTTTGAGTCGGGCCACGTGAACTGTTTGAGACTTGCTGCTTCGTCTGCCATTTCTAAGGAGCCGTGAGATGGCTTAATTGACATCGCTGGTACGATTGAGAACTACAAATGGCCCTGTGTAGTGTGCCAGAAGCTTTTCACACAGACCGCGTTGGCGGAGGGGGGTCCAAAGCCACACAGAATCTCCTCTTCTGAACGACATGTCTCGGTGGAATGCAATGCAATGCAATATAAGAAGAGCCCTTGAACACTTTCCCAACCAGGAACACCCGTTTCAACTCAATGACGCTCGCGGATCCCCGGGAGCTGGCACCTCACGTCGACCGGGATAGGAGGAGCCGTAATGAGCACCTCAACCCTCCATACCTATCCCAGTACCCAAGCTATGTCGGACGCCCTAACCTCAAGTACAGAGACGGGCAGACCGAGTTTCGGAGAGAACCTCCTGTCTGCTATTTTCGCGGATGCGTTGGCCACATTGCGCGTTATTGCCGCCGCCGTCGCCAAACACCGAGATTCGAACAACGGCCCCTGTTGTCGCGCACTACCTACCCTCGCGATTTTGGGGACTACGGACATCCGCAGTCAGCACTTTCCCCTAGACAGGAGGCATTCCAGCAATCTCGTCGCAACAACTCTCCGGCCTCTGACAGTAGTGTCATACCCCCGACTCAGCGCCTACGGCGGTCCCCCTCTCCACGACGTCGCTCGCCCCAGCCGGGAAACTAGCCGGCGCGGCCGATGGGGTGAGGTCGCGGGACAGTCTTTTTCGGAAATACCTCTACCTGTCTTAATGTTAAAGAACAAAGTGGACGTTATAATTGACGGAATTCCCGTAAGCGGTTTGGTGGACACTGGGTCTACGGTTTCGGTTATGAGTTTGAGATTTAAACAGAGTTTACGACGAAAGGTGATGTTTCACTGGGATCAACCTGTTACATTTCGTGGAGTTGGAGGCGAAGTGTTGTGTCCGCTTGAGACTTGTTTAGCAGGAGTGCATCTCGGTGGAAAGGTGTTCAAGACAGAATTCACTGTACTCCCCCATTCCACACACGATGTCATATTGGGTATTGACTTCCTGAAAGAGTGTGGCGGTACTGTTGATTGCGCGAATGGAGAAATTCACCTGCCAGATGATGTTCCTTCACCCCTCATGGACGATTGCACTGATACCACCGCTCTTTCTGTATTGGAAGACTGTGCCGTACCAGCACTTTCGGCAAGATTTATTGTTGTTACTTCGCCCACAATCCGTTCAGGCACGTTCGAAGCCTTGGTGGAGCAAGTACATGAACGCTGTGCCAAAAAGAACCTACTTATTCCGGGCTGTGTCGTCTCAGTTGCTGATGGCTGTGCCAGATTGTGGGAGGTGAACTGCTCGAACGAAACCACTGTGCTTCCCCACCCCATGAAAATTGCTTCAAACGACGAATATGCCCCAACCGCAATTTCTGCACTGACCGATGCCCCAGTTCATTCTCTGGATCCTTCTCCCCAGGAAGCAAAGTTCATTGGAATGATTGATAAATCTCTCCGCTCTGACGAACGCCGGTCTCTGTTGAGGATTCTTTCCCGGTACTCTGCCGTATTTGATTTTTCCCAGACCCGCTCCACGCTGTCATTTCCAAAATCCTTGGCGCACCACGTCATAAATACCGGATCAGCACCACCAATTAGGCAGAAACCTTATCGAGTATCACCATCCGAGCGCAAAGTTATTAACGACCAAGTCGGCGAAATATTGAAGCAAGGCGTAATTCAGGAGTCCTCGAGTCCTTGGGGAGCGCCCGTTATTTTGGTGAAGAAGAAAGACGGCTCCTGGCGGTTTTGCGTTGACTACCGCCGCCTGAATGCTGTCACAAAAAAGGATGTATATCCTCTACCAAGGGTTGACGACGCTGTTGACTGCCTCCACTCAGCTTCTTACTTTTCTTCCGTCGACTTAAGATCCGGATACTGGCAGATTCCTATGCATCCAAGCGACAAAGAAAAGACGGCTTTCGTCCCCCCAGATGGACTATACGAATTTAATGTTATGCCCTTTGGCTTGTGTATTGCGCCTGCCATCTTGGAACGCCTCATGGACACAGTTTTGCGTGGTCTGAAGTGGAACATATGCATGTGCTATCTGGATCATGTCGTCATTTTCGGTCGCACTTTCGACGAGCATAACTCCCGCCTAGCTGTTGTGCTTGACTGCATACAGAACGCAGGCCTCGTATTGAACTAAAAAAAATGTCGCTTCGGCGAGCGCCAAGCCCTTGTTTTAGGCCTTTTGGTTGACAAGAATGGTCTGCGACCAGACCCGAACAAGACTGAGGCTGTTGCGTCCTTCAAAGAGCCACAGTCTGTAAAGGATTTAGGAAGTTTTCTTGGCCTCTGCTCGTATTTTTGACGTTTCGTGCCCAGATTTGCTGACATTGCGTCTCCCCTAACGCGCCTGCTTCAAAAAGACGTCCCTTTCATCTGGACTCCAGAATGTGAAGAAGCTTTCCGCCAGTTGAAAATTGTGCTTACATCGGGTCCAATCCTGCGCCATTTCGACCACCTGGCCCCTATAGAAGTTCACACGGATGCTAGCGCAGTGGGAATTGGTGCCGTGCTAGTTCAACGTCATGACGGCCGTGAACACGTTATTGCTTATGCCAGTCGTTCGCTGAGCAAAGCCGAGCGTAATTACACGGTCACGGAGCAAGAGTGCCTGGCAGTCATATTCGCGACTCAACGCTTTCGTTCTTACCTGTACGGCCACAGCTTTAACGTAGTTACGGACCATCACTCACTGTTTTGGCTTGTAAACCTCCGAGACCCTTCAGGCCGCCTTGCACGGTGGGCTTTACGTCTTCAGGAATTCATCTTTACGGTCACCTACAAGAGCGGCCGCAAACATTCCGACGCCGACTGTCTTTCCCGCCTCCCAATGGAAACTACAGACGGCGATTCTGATAACCTTGACGACTATCTTGCAGCTGTGACCACGGAGTTTCCCGACCTCAGTACATTCAGGAAAGCACAACTGCAAGATCCGCACCTAGCATCACTGTTCGATTCAGCACGTCAAAGCCCAACGCGCAGCTCCTTCTGTGTGCACGACGGGTTACTCTACAAGAAGAATTACTCGTCAACCGGTTCCCGATTGCTTCTTGTGGTTCCCCAAAGCTTGCTTACTTCGGTTCTCCAAGCTATGCATGATGATGCCACTGCGGGCCACATGGGACTTGCTCTGACGCTTCACCGCACGCGCCAGCGCTTTTACTGGCCCAAAATGCGTCAGGTGACAGAACGATACGTCGCGAGTTGCCCCGAATGTCAACAGCACAAGAATCCTGCGTCAAGGCCACTTGGCCAACTGCACCCGGTACGCCCACCGCACTCTCCATTCGAGAAAGTTGGTATCGACCTGCTCGGTCCATTCCCACGGTCAGCGCGCGGTAACCGTTGGATAATTGTCTGCGTGGACTACCTCTCCCGTTACACAGAGACCGCTGCGCTCTCATCAGCTACTGCCACCGAGGTCTCAAACTTTCTTTTGCACCGTATTCTGCTCCACCACGGCCCGCCTCGCGTCATCATCAGCGACCGTAGGCCCCAATTCACCGCCGATGTTGTCGAAGAACTGCTCCGGCATTCTTTCTCGCAGCTTCGTCACTTAACCCCTTACCATCCGCAGACGAACGGCCTCACTGAGCGCACCAATCGGACACTTACGAACATGATAGCTATGTACATTGATTCCAAACACAAAAACTGGGACGCCATCTTGCCATTCATTACGTACGCATACAATACCGCCCGCCACGAGACCACAGGATACAGCCCTTTCTACCTCCTTTATGCGCGTCCGCCGTCGAGCACTTTGGACACGATTTTTCCGTTTTCTGTGAACGATGACCGCAGCGTAACACTATTATACAGGTTGCCAAAAACTCCACAAATCTCGCGCCCACGCAAAATCAATAGTACCAAGTTGATTCATTCCCGAGCTGTGATAAAGCATTTACGTAATCAGTAAAAGTACTTAATCCTAAGCTAGCACTAAATTACGCCCCAAGAAATCAATTTGAAATTATCTAAACTTACAATTTTCTCACCCGGAGGCACAAACAGTATTGCAGTCAAAGCAATTAGGTATCGCAAATAAAAAAACTCAATTCCTTACAACCCATGCGAATAAATAGTAATATTGGTGCTACAGTTCAGAACTGAAACCCCGTAAAGGTATGCACGCGCATAAACCGAGGCAACCACCGCTCCCTTAATCAAGAGAGACATCAATTCACAAATTTCAACACAATTGATATGTTGCATATGTTAAAGTGACCTAAAATTAAAAGCTACGTTGCTCAATTAAAACCTCATTTGTCCTGCTTTCACTGTTGCTTCGCCGGAGGTTTAGGTAGGTAATGTTCCAGTGAAGTACGCTCAGTATACAGGGTGATCAAAGTTAGGTTGACAGTTCCCTTTTTTTTAATTAGCCGCTTAGTTAGATGTACGTGAAGCCACCTATACAGTGGATTATGCGCGCATGGGGACCCAGAATGAGGCGGTGACTATTAATGTCCATGGCTTTTTTTACTAAAATTGATTAATTACCTTTTTTAGTGGCTGCAGTAAGGAGGCATCTTTGTATTGAAAAGTTGGACGGAATCATGTTTCCGCAAAGTTTCAACTTGCAGAATTCTTCTAGAGCAACAGTATTCTGAGATATCGAGCTGCGCAGTTTAACTGCGGCTCGCATGATTACGCATGCAAGTCTGAGGACCAGCGCAAAGCACCTCCCTTTTGTGACGTGCCTGCAGTGTTCGGTGCTTAGTTTTACAACAGGGTGGACGCAAAGGCAAAAGTGATAACTGGCACCCTTTCAGTCTTGGCTGGCGTTATCGAAATCTTCAGCAGTCGGAACCGCTTTCGAAACACAAAAGTAAAGAAAGTAGCTCTGCTCTTGCTTGACTGTCTAGCATGAGTAATCACGCGAACGGCAATTAAACTTCGCAGTTTGATATCTCGGAGTACGGCTGCACCAGAAGTATTCTGCCAGATGAAACTTCGTGGAAAGACGATTCCGTTGAACTTTTCAATAAAAACATGCCTGCTTAGTCCAGCCAATACAAAGTCAATCATTCAATTTTAATTAATTAATACACCCACATTGATAATTACCATCTTATTCTGTGTCCCTCTGGGCGCATAACCTTACTGTAGAGGTGGCCTTCCCGTACCTCTAAGCGTCTAATTTAAAAAAAAAAAACCTGCCGGCTGAATTTTGATGTTGCGGTTGGCGCCACATACAGCAGCGTATATTAAACTGCGCAAGTAACATTTATTTGCCCCCATTTCACACGTTTACTAAATTGATTCCTAGCGGTGCGACATCTGCTTGGTATGACAGTCAAGAACGGGGCTTAGAGGACTCAGAGCTCTGAAGACTCAGTAAACACACCAGGGCCCTTCCCACTACAGAAGAGCCTCTCACTGAGCGGCGTTTTGCGGAGTAAAAATGTTTTAATGTGACACTGAAGTAAGTATCAAACGTTGTTATTCTTTTGCCAGGATAGCGTACCATATTCCTAAGCAATCGTCGAAGATTATCTGAGCTAAAATCACATAACAAAAAGATTAGCCTAGCTTCACAGACTTACGTCGCGAACGCTTATGGTAACCGTCCAGCTGTCTCGCGTGCCTAATTGCAAGGCTCGGCTTCAGAGAAATTTTAAAAAACCGGAGATCGATTCCCGTTCATGCCGATTCAATTTTGCGTTGTTCTAGTGCTCGCGTCATCTGCTGGAAGCTTTTGAACCTAGAAGACTGTAACGAGGTGGATCCGCTAGCGCTTTTCTTATTTCGTGGTGAGAACATTTTTTCAAGGCGTATGTTTTTCTATTTACTAGTACAAAATTCAAGCAGCCATGTTATTGCAATAAAAATAACAATCCAAAGAGCCCTAACGTATTGATGTCTTGCCTCAAATATGCGTAATGTGTTCTCTTCTTGGTCAACAATGTTGACAAGTATAAACCTTGTCACAAGACATAGTTTAGAAAAGCTTTGCCTATATAAACGTCTCAATCAAGAATTCTTCTAGCTTTCTGCAAGCATGTTTGGCACTTGCTCTCCCCATCGATATCTTTTTCCCTGTCCACATCGCTCCGCCCGCGTTTCCAGGCCTCTCTCCAATGAAAGCCTCGACGAAGCAAGCACAGCTCGCTTTTAAGTGTGTTCGAAAGTACCACTTTTGTTTTACCACCCGCTACTGAATTTGTTGATGTCGGCTATGACACATTGGCAAATCACCCAGCAATTCCGTTTACTTCTAGAAAGCGTAAGAGAAATTACATTTAATGGGAAAGGGCGATGTTGGCCGATTAGTATGCACAACGTGTAGCAAAAAAATCTTGGAAGCTGTACCTCCGATGCAACGTAGAAAGGCGATATAAATAATTATTTCACCGAGTAGAAATGCCTGTACAAAAAAAGTGCAAATCACTTTTCATAAAAGAATTCGTATGATATCACATGTATGAGCTCATTTTCACGAACCTCAATTGTTACGAAAACAGCGTCGGAGAAAGCGAGGCGAGACGTAGCACGGCGAATTAAAATAAACTAAAAACAGGGTCACTTCTGAAGCGACACCAACCACCGAGTGGTAAGACAAAGCCAGTTGCAGAAACAGCGGGGGCAACGTGCCAGTGCACGTCAAGAATAAGTATTTCTGGATACGCTATACCCATCTATTCAACAGGCTTACTCGAGACGGCTACGCGAACCATCATCGTTTTTTTCTATTTTTTGTTGAGCTTGTATCAGCTCTGGGTTACTTCGTATGCTTATTGTGGCATTTTATCTTGAATTTCTTTGTCGTTTTAAAGCTTTGTATCAATACTTTGCGGCTAATCCAATTTGACGTGTACTTCTAACAAAGAAGCCCGCTTCTATTTCTAAGAAAGTGCAAATTTTCTTCAAGTGTGCCGATTGTTCTTTGCGGCAAAAGTATTTATGGGTATAAGTCGTCCAATATTTTTCGTCGTTTTCGAAAAATATTGGCTTTGATTCTCTTCTGTAGGGCAAGAATGCTTTTCGAAGGGCCGCTAAAAAGGCCTTCGAAGGGAAAATACGACCTCATAAAGGCGACGCCAGAATGTTCCCTTTAGAATAACTGAAGAAAAGAACATAGCCGAGTTTTATCGCATGAAAGTCGGTATTACCCACCTAATCGGTTAAAATTGCTACTTTAGAAGCTCAGTTAGCTTCAAAACATGGCACAACACTGTGACGCCGCTTTGGTAGTTGGCGAATGAACTATAGTTATATATTTCCATCGACAAGTTTTAACGTGAACTAAATACATTTACCCGTCAAATGCAGCCTCAAAGCGTATTTCCGCATACACGCTATAGTTTTCCTTCAAAGGGACAGACAACCGAATTTTATTGAGTATATCTTGTCTATCTCAAATGAAAAGGCATTAAATGGAACGCATTAACGCGAAGTGGGTTTACTGATAGGACCGTAGAACTTTTTCATTCGAAATTTTTAGATATACAAGCCGTAGGTGTCCTCCCAAAAATATTGCTGGCGATGATGGCATACAGACAAAAGTAACATTGTTTTGTCTGTATGCGACAAGAAAAACGGTATTTAAGAACTGGTCATCAACTAGAAAAATTGCGAATTTCAAGCGTTTTTATTCCTTTATGTGTCTTTTGTAATCACTAGAAGCAGCGGGCTATTTTGCACGGATGCGCCATCTGTTGGGATGGATAAGCGGTAGAATGGTGGCTTCATATTGTGGGCGTCGCTGTTCCATTCTCCGCCGGTGCGTTTTTTTTCTTAAGCAGCCGTTGGCGTGTCTGGAAACTGAAAACAAATATTTCGGCAGAAGCAACGCCCGTGACTCAAGCCGAGCCACTAAACAACGTACAACACATGCAGGAAGCTTCTTCATTGGGTCTGTTTACTGAACGCTGCCATTGATTCTGGGCATGGACGTTCATTTACCTATACCGAGAGCAACCCAGAGGCGGCGGGTGGAGCGACTTTTGAATTTCTAAAAGAACGTTTCAAAATGCATATAAAGATTAAAGCTATACAAATACTTCGGTTAAAATGGTTTCAAATAAGTGAATAATCTTTTCAGCAGTCTCACTTGCGGCGAGGTTTGCAGATCACGTGACCAGGACACATAATGTAGTATCTAATTGTACGCTACGAACCGCCCCCTTTCAGATCTCCGAAACGTTAGTGCCAAAATAAAGGTTTTGACGCCAATTGGTTTATAAATTGCTTGTGCTAACCCCCCTATATACAGCGCCAGCTTCCAGATCAGCTAGAGAACATATACTGAACAATAATCGGTTGTCTGTCTCTTTAAGAAAAGGACAAGTCTAAAATATTGCTTACAACCCCCCCCCCTCCTATTGAAATTTGGTATTATTAGTAGTCGGCCATTATCAATGCGACATTACGTCTTCTTTTGACAGATATCCCAGCACGTGTGTAGCGTAGCAGATTATAGGAAGCGTTGTCAAAGAGCCCTTACAAAGCACAGAGAGGCGAATCTGGTTGCTGAATCCTTCCCCTAGGCTGTTGGATGCAAGGCACTCATACAGGCCGGCATGTGCTCTTGTAACGCGCTCCAAGCTCAATATGTCCTTCCGCCAGTCCAGTAGGTGTCCGTCCCGGCGCCACCAGATGGCGCTAACATCTGGATTGGCGTTGGAATCGCAGCGTAGCGTGACGTTCTCCCCCTCGTGAGGACGTCTTTCTGGCGCTGTCAGCGACAACTGCGGTGGATCTGCATGAGAGGGAAACAAGGTGAAAGCGACAATCATTATTAGAACGTTCAAGAGGCTTACCCATTGTATCTTGGGAAATAGCTTAATAAACCCAAGTATTCGCTATAATGGAGTAAGGGGGGTAATTGGGCATAGGAAATAAAAACCAAAAATTGAGAAAGAAGACAGTGTATCAACTAATCAAAATCATCTATCTTGCACGGCGCCCTTACACGACGTAAACAAATATAACAGCAAACCTGAAAGCGCAAAACAAAACACAGAAAAATAAATATGTGTTAAACAAGCAACGCCGTACCAGTGCACAAAACGCACAAATCGCGAAGTTAAGATATCTAATCCAGTATAAAAAGGTAACTCGTCGATGGAAACAAATTCAAAATGAAGAGCACTGGCGTTGGAACACCTACGCATTACGAAGAGCATATTTTTGTCTTCGTCTTGCTACAGGGTGTCTAAGATAGATAGCTTTCTTCGAAACTTTGTTTTATTATTCAGTAGTGTACTTTTTATTGTTATTTGAACATTGCTCTGCAGTTACACCATGACAGATTACATGTGATAACCACGCCAATTACTTTTCACGAGCAAATGCTGCGCATTCAACGTGGGGCCTGTAGTATAGTCGCCAAATAAGGCTTACGCGTTAACTCTAAAAATTTTCAACACTAAAAAACACGACGTCACCTCGATCCCAATGGTAAGTTGCACACAACGCCATCCTCTCAAAAACGTGAACACCGTTACTATAAAACGTAGCTCGTTTTGTTGGACCCATCAAAAATATGAAGCATCTGAACCGCAACTTGTGCCTCTAATTCACAAACAGTGTCAACATACATAGACTATCCATTTTACACCATGCTATCTACTTACACTCCTTGATAAATGACATGCCTGCACGCAATGAGACTGAAACGACAGCTATATTTATAAACAGGGCGACACGCATGTAGCGGTGGTCGATCCCTCCGGACACAGCCGCCGCTTCTCCACCACGAGGGTGATGGCCCTAGCTGTGTTACCATACCAGTCTCCGCGCTAATAAAGCACAGCACATTTCTTCAATGTGGCCACCATAGAACGGGTGTGCGACGAAGCTTAGCCTGTAATAACGGTGTGCGTGCTGTTGCCAAACTTCCTTTCTTCCGAAGAACGTATGAAAAGCACCGGGTCCTTTTTGTTACTGTTATGACGGAGTTTTCCCGGCGCCAGTAAACTTGCACTTAGGATGTAGCGCCACAGTCATGCCCGCATAGCGGCTTTCGCCATCCGAGGTACATATATACACCCGGTAATAATAAATCTGCAGAATTTCAGAGGATTAGCGAAGAATAAGTGTCATTCTTATGCCGCTCTTCTAGAATGTCAGTTTTTTACAGTCAAGTATGGCTATGAGTAGAGGAACACGTGGGAATATTTCATTATTTTTAAGTTTTCTGTTGTTTGCTTTCGACAATGACGTAACTTTGTACCATTATAGCAATGAAGGGCCTTTACGTCGCTAACTATGTTTCTTGAGACGCAAGGCGTTCTTTATAGCTGATTCGTTTCCGCTATTTTGTTCGTATTTCCAACTTTCCTTTACACATTTTTTTTATTAGCCTTGTGTTTTTTTTGGGAGGCGTATCAAATGCATAGTTTACTTTGTCAGACTAATTTAGTGAAAATTATATTTGTTCTTTTTATTGCTGGTTCTTCAAACTTCGTTCTACCTAATTACCTCCACTTTCGCTATTAATACAATTGAGAATGCTGCTTTTGCAAAGTCCGTGTTATTGCGGAAATGCAGGGCGTTATACGCTTCGCCATTTTCGCCAATTTCTTATTTGAATTTCGAACGTTCTTCTGCAGACTTTATTCTTCAATTCTTCGGTTTTAAGGAGACATGTATGAGCTGCGTATTTTTGCTTTTGTCGGCTCTTTTTGGTTAAAAAGTTTCATCATCATCACCAGCCTATCTACGCCCACTGCAGGGCGAAGGCCTCTCCCAGTCTTCTCCAATTACCTCGGTCCTGTGCCAACCGTGACCAATTTATCCCCGCAAACTTCTTGATCTCATCTGCCCATCTAATTTTCTGCCGCCCCCTTCAGCGCTTGCCTTCTCTAAGGATCCACTCTGTTACCCTTAACGACCAGCGGTTATCTTGCCTTCGCATTACATGCCCTGCCCACGTCCATTTCTTCTTCTTAATTTCTACCAATATGTCTTTAACACCAGTTTGCTCCCTGACCCACTCCGCTCTCTTCTTGTCCCTTAATGTTACACCTAGCATTTTCCGCTCCATTGCCCGCAGAGTCGTCCTCAATTTAAGTTGAACCCTCTCAGTCAGCCTCCAAGTTTCTGCCCCGTAGGTGAGTACCGGTAATATGCAGCTGTCATACACTTTCTTCTTCAGCGGCAATGGTAGGCTGCTATTCATCATCTGGGAATGTCTGCCATATGCACCCCACACCATTCTGATTCTTCTAATTATCTCTGCCTCATGGTTGGGATCTGGGGTCACAACTTGGCCTAAGTAGATATATTCGCTTACCACTTCCACTGCCTCACCACCTATCTCAAACTGCTGTGCTGTCCCGAGGTTATTGATCATTACTTTAGCTTTCTGCATATTAATTTTCAGGCCCACGGTTCTACTCTGTTCGCCCAGTGCAGAAAGCATGCTTTGCAATTCGTCCCCCGAGTTACTTAGCAACGCAACGTCGTCAGCAAATCTGAGGTTACTGAGGTATTCTCCATTAACCCTTACTCCCACCTGTTCCCAATCCATCGTTCTGAATACTTCTTGTAAGCATGCTGTGAATAACATTGGAGAGATTGCGTCTCGTTGTCTGACACCCTTCCTTATAGGTATTTTACTGCTCTCCCTATGGAGGATGATGGTAGCTGTAGACCCATTGTAGATATCCTCTAGTATTCTTACGTATTGCTCATCTACCCCCTGGTTCCGTAATGCCTGAATGACTGCTAGGGTTTCGACCGAGTCAAATGCTTTCTCATAATCTATGAAGGCTAAATATAGGGGTTCATTATACTCAGCGCACTTCTCTATCACCTGATTGATCGTGTGAATATGGTCCATTGTTGAGCAACCTTTACGGAACCCTGCTTGTTCTTTAGGTTGACTGAAATCTAAGGTTGCAGAGATTCGGTTAGCGATTACCTTGGTAAATACCTTGTAGACGACTGACAGTAAGCTGATCGGCCTGTAATTTTTCAAGTCCATCATGTCGCCTTTCTTATGGATTAGGATGATGTTCGCGTTCTTCCAAGATTCCGGTACCATTGCGGTCCTTAGGCATTGCGTATACAGGTTTGCCAGTTTTTCAAGTACAATTTCTCCGCCATCCTTCAAGAGGTCTGCTGTTATCTGATCCTCACCAGGTGCTTTGCCCCCTTTCATTTCTTTCAAAGCCTTCCTTACTTCTTCGGTCGTTACTGGTGGGATGTCTATCTTCTCTGAACTACTGTCGCGTTCGGCATAATCCTGTATGTCCCGGCTACTGTACAGATCTCTATAGAACTCCTCGGACACTGTGACTATCTTATCCCTATTTGTGATGACATTGCCTTGCTTATCCTTAAGTGCATACAGCTGATTTTTCCCCACGCCAAGGCGTCTCTTCGCTGCTTTCAGGCTACCTCCGTTTTTTACAACGTATTCGATCCTCTCCATATTATACTTCCGTATGTCAGCTGTCTTCCGCTTATTGATTACCTTCGAGAGCTCGGATAGTTCTATTCTGTCAGCTGCGGTAGAGATTCTCATGGTTTGCCGTTTCCTGATTAGATCTTTCGTCTCCTGGGAAAGTTTACCAGTATCCTATCTAGCCATAGTGCCCCCGACATCTACTGCACACTCCGTTATAATGCGTGTAAGGTTGTCGCTGGCTTCCTGTGTCGTAAGCTCGGCTTCCATGTTAAGGGCGGAATATCGGTTCTGCAGCGCGATCCTGAATTCTTCTACTTTATGTCTTACTGTTAGCTCATTTATTGGCTTCTTTCGTACTAGCTTGTTGCGGTCCCTCCTCAAATCTAGCCTAACTCGAGATCTTACCATACGGTGGTCACTACACCTTACCCTTCCGAGCACTTCCACATCCTGCACAACGCCAGGGTAATCGCATAATATGAAGTCTATTTCATTTTTGTGCTCCCCATTCGGGCTCCTCCAGGTCCACTTCCGACTCTCCCGTTTACAGAAGAAGGTATTCATTATGCGTAGGTTATTCCGTTCTGCAAACTCAACTAGTAGGTCCCCCCTGCTATTTCTCCAGCCCAGACCATAGTTCCCAACTGCCTTGTCTCCAGCCTGATTCTTGCCTACTTTAGCATTGAAGTCCCCCATAACTACGGTATACTGTGTTTTTACTTTAGCCATTGCCGATTCCACATCTTCATAGAAGCGTTCCACTACTTGGTCGTCGTGGCTGGATGTGGGCGCGTAGCCCTGCACCACCTTGAGCTTGTACCTCTTATTGAGCCTAATTACAAGACCTGCGGCCCTTTCGTTAATGCTATAGTATTCGTCTATGTTGCCAGCTATGCTTTTATTGACTAGAAATCCCACTCCCAGTTCTCTTCTGTCCTCTAGACCACGGTAAGATAGGACGTGTCCATTTTTCAGCACCTTAAAGGCTTCACCCGTCCTCCTAACCTCGCAAACCCTATTACATCCCATTTAATGCCCACTAATTCCTCAAACAACACCTCGAGACTTGCTTCGCTAGATAAGGTTCGCGCGTTAAACGTTGCCAGGTTCAGATTTCATTGGCGGCCTGTCCGGGTCCAGGGATTCTTAGCACCCTCTGCTACGTCACAGGTCTGACCGCCGCCGTGGTCAGTTGCTTCGCAGCCGCTGGGGACTGAGGGCCGAGGGTTAATTGGCGTATTCATGGGAGGTTGTGGCCGTTACTACACCAGGGTGGCCAATCCTGCTCTGGTGAGGGAGTGCGTTGCCGGCAATGGTCGCCGGGATCAGGCCGCACCCCAAGCCCCAATGTGCAATTCCAAAATTGCGTGTTTTTTTTTTTTTTAACGCGACTGGCTTATTCCGTTTTCGGAGCTAGCTTTTAACCCCTGGGCGCGGGCCATCGTGGTTCTGCATGCTTCGCAGTTAACATTTCGACACGGCGGGGTCATCCCTCTCGCAAAAAAAAATGAAAAAGAAAATAGAAAGCCGCACGACCAACATACCGCAGCCCTTTGCTTCGAATACGTAGCATCGGCAGGGGAGACTTCGAGAAACGCGACTGGCTTATTCCGTTTTCGGAGCTAGCTTTTAACCCTTGGGCGCGGGCCATCGTGGTTTATTTTCGCAATTTTCCTAATTCTGAAGTTTTCAAAATTCTGTTTAACAGAAAATATCTATTTAAGCTTTTATAACTAATAAAGGTGTTGCTTCCGCCAAATCCGCATGTTCGTGGAAATGAAGGGCGTTACACTGTCTTGGCTATGGGGGCGTACGGCAAAGAATGCTACGCATTGGTAAGTTAAATTAAGGAAAGGAAGTACGGCCCTAAACGCTGCAAACATTGTTTAGGTATGGGGATTATTGGAGTAACATTGATGCTGTGCTCCAATGTCTTTTTGGCATTTGTTGAACTGAATAATACATAGTGGGGATAAAGTTCACGGTTACTGTCGGAGCTACCAACACCGGCACGGAGACAACCTCCGATGAGCAATATAGGTAATGAAGTGCCCACGCTCACCCATCCTGTGAAATCGCGCTCCGCTGGAGAATATTTTTACAAAGAACCGCAAGCTTGAGCAATTATTGCACTAAACGCGCGTACAGTGTAGGAAAAGGCACAAGGGCGAAAAGGCAAGGTGATTGTCATTCACATTGAACGTTCAGCTGGACTGTGTCACTGATCTCACTTCCTGGAAGGCTGGGGTTGTCGGCGCGGCATGTGAGTTGGGCACCGTGATCTTGGGCGCGCACCACAAAGCTGGCGGCACTCAGCGTTGATCCAGCTTCACGAGACACCATTCGTTCGTGCTGAAGCCTCTGGCCGCCTTTGAACCATGCGACCTGAGCCAATGGCCGTGCTCCCCGGGCCACACAGCGTGCCTCGGCCACTTCCCCCGCCACGAGTCCAGCCCTGTTCGTAGAGGCCGAGGGCAGAAACACCTTCACGCCCGTCGGCTTCACTGCAAAGGGCGGAAAGGCAAAATGACAACTTTTCTTCACCAGGCGAAGCGTCTCTCCCAAAGAATGAGGGGCTCAACGACCGAAGGATACATGCAGATGCAAGAAAGAATACAAAACGCGTGGTTCTTGAGGGTGTCTCTATTAGCCTCCCGAATTTGCTCAAGAAACCAATAAATATTGCAAGCATGGTTAGCAGGCATTGGTTCACCACCAGCATCATCATCATCCTGTCTATGTCCATTCCAGGAAAAAAACCTCCCCCGAAATATTTCAGACATTCACATCGTGTGTCTTTCGTCTCCATTATTTGCCTTCCAACTTTGGTATGTCCTCTCTCTATCGAATTCTAAGTCTTTCCCTCACCTTGTTTACCATCCCGTGGTAGCCATTCTAGTAAACGGATGGCATACATGTTGTTTGGCATGCCCAGCCAAACCGCAATTTTTCTTTTAATTTGAACTAAGGTGTTTTCCACTCAAGTATGATCGACCGGCCCAACCGCATTTTTTTCGCTTAATTTGAACTAGGACGTTTTCCACTGAAGAATGTTCGCGTTCCCTGACGCGTGCAGCTGATTTACGACCTGTAAGTATAATCCCCAGAATCTTTTTTTACATGGCTGTTTGAGTATTCCAAAATTCTCTTTCAAAGTGTTTAGTAAGGCCCATAATTCTGCGCCGTAAGTCATAACCGGCAGCACACAAGAGCTAAATACACATGTCTACCCTCAAATGGGGGCAGTGTGTATTGGAGAAAACCTGGAACACCGTTTCCGTATTCAGGTGCAAAGAAAACCTATTTTCTCTACAGTACAACGTTCTCCATGAACGCCGACAACCTTCCAAATACTGGCGCTTACGTACAGTCTTGAACTGACGAAACGTCCGTACACTGCACCGTGTGATTCAGATTAGATCGGCCATTTTTGTTTGCCCTACTCTCGTCAGCGAGCGCGTCCCATTTCCAGGTCTTGACGGACGAAAGCCCCGAAGTGTCCTTCGCTCAGATGACTTGTTTTTTCGTACTTTCAGTGCTACCTACTGCACACATGAACTGCCGGCGTACTCGGGTTATCCTTCTGTCTACAGAACACTGATTCCTCCTGCAGCCCTCGGAAGGTCGGCTCTGTGCAGTCCGTAAACCGGAAGAGGAGTGGCCGGTATGGTGGGTTGATTGGGAGTTGTGTCAATGTTTGCTCTATTGAAAGCCGGGACATTCAATTGATGTTGTTTATGTGCTACTGCAATGGATACACGAATGGACCTTTTTTTCTTGAGTGACCATGCCTTGAAAACATTTCTAACACACTAAAAACACTGGACGATACAGAAGAACACAAGGAACCAACGCTGATCTCAAGTGTTTTTGCGTCTCGTCCCGTATTTTTGCGGTGTTAGAAATGAAGTCGAACCAACTGGACCAGATTTCCGCTCTCGTCCAGAAAAGGTCCTGAGAACATCCGATGTGAGAAGAATAAACATTGACATTGCTTTAACAGAATCACATATAAAGAGTCAGGTATATTCTTGGAACGATACCGAAGTGAAAAAAAAGTGATCGACAGTGTTAAAATGCCGATTTACACAGAAGAGAGGGACACACGTACAACGGTTCGTTTACTGCTCGCAAGTCACCTATATACTTAAACCTTTCAATCGGTATTTGCAGATAACCAACAAAGATCTGCAGAGATCCGGCCGACGGTTACACAATGTGTGCAAGCAGATAGGTGTCCACTTGGGTAAATACGGGAACTCATAACGGCTGTGTATGCAGTTTTACACAAACCTAGTCCGTAAGGTAAGTTTTTCAGTTGCCACCTTATTTCCACGAGCCGAACGTATGTCGACAGAGCCATCAAATAAAGAAGCAATGAAACGCGGTAATGTTGAACAGGTTAAATTGGGTGCTCTGGATCAGCCTTTTATGCACAAAACCGCCAAACTCCATTGCTAAGTTGTGCAGCGGAGCAATAGTTTGAAACGTATACTCTTGCAACTGGGGCTGCAGACATGTGCACACGTTTTTTAAGAGTGAACCTCTTTAGCAAATCGTAATAGTTTGTGTCCACAGTTAAAAATACCAAAAAACTGCCGAGCGCGCCCCCGTCAACACGAGCATCGCTGCGACCGACCCTTAGTTACGAAACCAAGAAAATACCTAGCGCTCATGGGTGTGTGCCTCCCGATGACCTGCCAACGTCCCCTGCGCACGTTTTCAAAGCCAAGCATACACACTTAGGGAGATTGGTCAAGGATTTGCAAAGAAATCCTCCACAGTTAGCCGCACTCGTGGGAACACTTGCTCAGAAAAAGAACGAATCCAACATTCGCCGTAGTCGTGGAAGCACTTGCTCGAAACAAGAAAGACGCATTATAGCGCCCGCCCCTCCAAGGTGTTGTCCAATGATTATCACTTCCAAAAAAAAATGAAGGAAGCTCACACGTATGCAACAATGATGGAGTAAAGGTCATTGCTGCAGCAAAGAAGGAAATAAAGCTGCTATTGTAGACTGAAACCATCAAGATGGCCGTGACGGTAGCGTACAGCCTCGCTCTCTCTTCACGTGTTGCGGGTTAGTGGTGAGTTTTTTAAATTTTTTTATTCGCGTTTCGACCTTCTCAGCTCTGTGGGAACAGTTTTTAGACTGCCATGAGCATGGAGTGTCTTTTTTCTTTTAATAACTGAGCACTGCTGGCTGGTGTCTACTTGGTTTTATCCTAAAAATTCGCACTTTTTTTTTGCGTTAATTAGTGTTTTCAGGTAAAACGCTGGCCGTCAAAACTTTTAGTTGGCAAGTTTTCAGCAGTATATTCATACCAGTCCTGATTGAGGACCATTCGCTTGAAGCATTCTTCTGAGACCGATAGTATCCGTCCCCTAAAAATGGCTTAAAAAACTCAAGCAAATGAACCGCAGAAGCGTCCAGCAACAAAGCCCAAGACAAGTGACAATTCCGGAACGTGTGCTTATCATTTAAACTAAACTAACCTATACCGTACATTCGTGCGGCAACAAGTTAGTAAAGTGGGTAGTCATTGCGATTCTAGGTATTTTACCTTGCTCGGAAACGACGCATATACCAAGAGGGAAGGTAAATTTATATTGAAACGATACCACGTGGAGACCAGTGAAAGAAAATTGTGTCTTTATAATACGCAAAAAAAAAGAGAGTGATGCGTGAGAAATTCCATTCGTACCAATTTCACACATATATAGTGCAAGCACTTGCCGGGAAATGGTATTTTGAAGCGAAGTTTTTTTTCTGGCTGCCTGAGGACGTTCGATTCGTCGGCGAAAACGCACTCAAAAAGCCAACTCTCCCAATGGGTCTCACCAAACCATGATGATGATAAGCGAAGTCCCATCGAGCGCCTTAAGAAAAAAAAAACGGTTCCTGTGGTCGGAATGGAGCCTGGATCCTCCGCGTTATGGAGCCCACGTTGCACACGTCCGACATGGTCTAAGCAGACTAGATTTTGTACTTTGACTTTGACTCAGGTTGCATAGGAGAAAGCTTCCAGTCGACCTTTCGCTGAAAAAATGAACTTTGATTTTTTTCCCATTTGCTGTCTCACAAAGCTTGTGTCGTTTAGTAAGAAAGGAAACGCTAGTCGGGACATCGGAGCAATGTGCTCCTATTTATTATGTTCACCCCTTTTGAATACCACCGTCCAAGCTTCAAACACGTTTCTTTGTGGGCTTAGCCGCCTTCAAGGCAAGAAATTCACAAAACCGGCCCGAATAATGCCATGGTAAAAGACCTGCCATCCTCGATGCTGTTACCCCCCCCCCCCTCCCTGTGAGGGGGTTGTCCGTAACGTGAGGGGGGTGGCCGTAACCATGATATTGCGCTCGCTTCCTAAGACGCAATTCGCGGTTTCTTTATTATTGGGACGCACTTCGCGGCCGCCGACGCAGAGGCTCACCATAGCTGCAGTCGAGAGAACCCACCAGTGGAGTGTTGGCCTCTCAGCGCTTGCAGCCATTAGGATGAGTGCTGAACTGCGAGTGAGGCAACCGTTCGTGTGCTTTGTCAGGCCGCTGCAGCTAAAGGGGTATTCACACGACGGAGAAAATCCGCCGTGTGGCTTCTAGGAATGTGCGCGACACGTGACCCTTACGTCACAGTTTCTCTCCGGCGCACTGCTCCGATCGGAGGTCGAAGCTTTTGCTCGCGAGCTACAAATGATCCGACGCTTGGCGGCGGAGGCGGCGGGATTGCGTCTGGTCGTGAGGCAGCTGGCCCGCAAATAAAGTTATCGAGTGGTTACACGCACTCTATTTTTATTGCTTTTTTCTTACACTGGACTCGAAAATTCGCCCTGCACACGAGAGGCGCACTGAGAGGGCCGCGTATACCACCAGCACGGTCGCTGGGCGACTAGTGGCCGCGGCCGCGAAGTGGCGCAGGCAGGCGCAGGTAGCTCGAGCGATAGCTTGTTATCGCTCCCCAAAAGCTCAAACAAAGCTCACATACGAGCAAGAGGGAAATGATGTAATAGGACATGGCAATAAAAATCGTCATCTGCGACGCTTGCGCGGGCAGCAATCGAATATTCGCCGCAGTGTTAAGCCTAACATCTGTATGTGGGCTGTAGGCGGATCGGCCGGCTGATCCTATTGCACGTGTCCCCATCACTGCTTCGCGCGTCGCGCACCGTTTTCTACCGCGGAAGAGTTTTGCATAGCGTCCACAGCCAATTTTTGGCCAGCTGACAAGATCAGTACTTGGGGCTTTAGCTGAAATTGCCGCCGTCGCGGAGACGGTGGTGGTCCGGCAGCTCTGCTTTAGAGATGACGATTGCAAACAGTGATATCCATCCGAGAGTTGCATCCTCCATGTGAGCGAAGGAGTTCGCAGAGCGGAAGTTCGGCCTGCGGTGACGTAAAGACCCTCCGTCGAATTTCTCCGGTGAAAGGCTCCGTCGCGTGAATACCGCATAAACGAGCTGCCAGAGCGGAGGCTCCGCACCGCCGACGCCACAACCCCGAGTGGAGGTCTGCCACAATGAGCGAGGCAACCGGTGCATGCGCTTCGTCAGCCACTGCAAAACACAAGTCTCCTGCAACCGTACAAATATGTGGGTGTGAAGTTCTTTGCCTCAGCATATTTTGCCGTCAATACAGCTAGACAGCTGCGCCCAAATATTGTATTAGGGAGCATCGTAATCGCCAGCCAATGTTTTGGATCTTTTAGCTATTCTACTGCTTGTAACGAAACTTTAAACTAATAAAAACTAGCACTTACACTGGTCAAATTCACGAAATAACAGTTGTGCGCTTGTAATCACGTGAATGTTATAGACATGTGAAAAGTGTTCTATTATGTTGTGCGTTGAGAATGCCTTCAGTGAAGTGTATGTTGCTGTGTCATGCTTGTTTCTTCCCGATTTGTGCCCACCAGTGTGTGGCCTCTCTAATGTTGCCATACGTTAGGCATAGCGGAAACGCCATGATGTAAGCGCCCCTCTGATAATGATTCCTAGTACCTGCTGCTCCACGCCCCCCTCCCCTTTTTTATTGTCATCTACCGGCCATTTTTAAAAGATTTACGATCGCTTTACCTCGAGTTTGCTTATCGATGGCGAGCGATGTCATCTGTGCATTCTATTGAGTAGTGACGTCCTCGCTCCGACGGATGTGAAGGATCCGTTTTTAGCGCCACCTGCGCCGCCTTGGCTCTGAGATGCGCGAATGCAAACGGGTTGCGTGTCGATGCCGCGGTTGTAGGAATGTGAGGGGACTAACACCAACTAGTGGTTCTCAAACGGCCGCATTGTGTGGTCACGACCTCTTGTGTCGCGGAACGGCATGGTTACAAGCCTGCGGAAACAAGAAGCAATATTGTGAAATGCAATCGTGACATCTGCTCTATTAACGGCGGCGGATTCACACTAAACAAGAGGATGGAGTGCCTCCGGAGACGCATATGGATAGCGTCATGCCTTGCTAACCGCTGCTCTGGTGCTCGGAATATATTGTCTTTGTTGTTCTAGCGCATTGTAACCGCACACAGCCACAGCAACCTACCTAATTGCGCTTCCTCGATCATACAACCATCAACTCGCTAGGCCTTTTCTTGCGTAACACGCCTTGCTCGGGTAGCACAGCCATACTGCTTTAAAGGAGCCATGAAGCGAAAATGCAACTTAGTGTAATTTGAAAGAACTAGGATTCAGTATCTCACTTCAGCTCCATTACAGCCGCAAAGACGTTCTTTAACGAAAAACAGCAAGAAGTATTTAAAAACTTTAAAATTTTGAACCACAGTGACGTGTTATGAGCAAGAATGACGATACGGGCCAACAATAAAACATAATTTTCAGTGCGTTAACTGCACGTTAGCATTCAAGTATGCGGTCAAATGGAACTAGAGGCCCCCATTACAGACGTCCAGTCATGTGTCGCCGCGACAGGTCAGTTAGGCGGCCGCCAATCGCACATACAAGGTTCCGTGATGTCATAGAAAAGTTGCGGGAAATTGGCTAGGGGGTCGCGACTGCTTCAAACGTTTTCTTTAATATCTCCGTTATTTTTTCGAAGATTGCGATGATATTGTAATCATTGTTATCAGGACTAAGCAGCCTTTCTAATAAACTAAAACTTTTATTTTGTCTTCATGGCTTGATTTAAGGGACGAGCGCTTTTCCCATTAGCTCACGAAAGCGGAATCTTCATCTACTCCAAGGGGGGAAAGGCGGTCCTCCCTCCTTAAGGGCGAAACTTTCCACCTCTTAGGGAGCAATATATGATACATTCCTGTTTTCACCCTCGACAAAGAAACTACAACACCCCTTTTTCCTGGAGTGTCACTGCATTGGCCACTTCCCTCAACTCTAGTGACAGAGCACAGATGATATTTCAAATACCCATCCACGAAAAACTTGCGGATTCGCAGTAAGCAAAACAAGATAAAAAAAAACGCCGACGACTACGACACGACCTTATGCGAAATTTCTTCAGAGCTGTTCAGGTGTTCTTGGTTTTTCAGATACACTGAGGCACGTATTTGAAAGACACGCCGTGCGTGTGTCTTTAGGAACCACCTATCTGCCTTCTCCTAAGCGCCACCGCATACCTCACTCATTTAGTGCTCTGTTTCCGATCGCAGTACCAGTGGTGGCGTTCAGCGCACTACTGCCCAATGAAGCGGATTTCATGACGAGCGGGCGCTACAGAAATATTCGCCGTTCTCTGTTCCTTTACTTTCATTTAAGTGTCTCCGCTCGGCTTTGCTTCGTTTTCATGGTCGTGTCCCTCAATCACCATCGTGCATTCTTCGCTGACCTAAGGATTCGAAGTTTCTCATGTTCGCCTCCGCGTTCCGTTCTGTCTGTTAAGAGGCCACCCAAACGCTATAATGGGCTCCTAAACCACAGCGGTCCAAAGTGACAAAATTCCCAGCATTGCATTGCTATTTTGTAGCTATTGTTCTAGCCTCATTTAACATCGCCCCATAGGGTGTTCTGGAATTGGGTTCCTTCCTTGCACGAGCGCAAATTTATAACGCGAAAAGCCTTATATGTCTCGTTGGAAAGTTACCCCCGTATCACCCCACGTCTGCAAGAATGATATAATGAAACAAATGAACCATAAAAAAAGAGAAGCGATGCCATGCATAAAAGCGTTGTATAATGGATAAAAAATGGTCCTCCCCATCGTAATTTTTATTGATTAGTGATTCCACTAAAGATTGATAAATTTCGAAAAAGGTAGATTAAGATGAATTCAGGGTACCTAAAATGAATACCGACTTGGTATCTCCAGGTTAAAAGTAAATGGCATGATATAATGATGCACTAGTGTTCACAGCATTAAAAATGTGTAAGTAGATGAAGATAAAAAAATCTCGATAAAAATGAATTGAAACAAGGCTGATGAAAATAGAATGGCGTAAAACTCGGAGTACTGAATATGGAAGATGAAGATAAATTGGGTTTGATTAAGACAGAATAGGATAGGTGGAAGTGTAGTTAAGGTTGTCTAATTGAGGTGCGTTAGGATCGATCAAGATAGAATAAGAGAAGTAAAATAGATTACGAGGAAATAAAGTGGAGTACGATGGACAAGTGTGATTAGATGGATTAGGCATGGTAAAACACGGTAGCGGCTGTGTCGACGTGTGGACGTGTGTGTCAAAGTACGCTTCAAAAATGTAACCGAAGATTTTGCCTTCGAAGTACGTCAGAAGGCTTAGGTGCCATTAAAAATAGTGTATTGAAACCAACACCCCATGAAAACATTAAAAGCGGTAAATCTGCTTGTGCCTATAGCCATTGTTTTGCATAATAACACGTACTCACAGTTCAGGTCTAGCGTTAGTCGCCCCGTTAGTGGCTCGGAGAGGTTGCTGTTGGAAGCACTGCAATGGAGACCCGACAGTAGGTCTGGCCGGCGGAGCGGACCCAACTGTAGCTCGTTGCGCACAGCGCCTTTGCGCTCGTAGCACAGTGAAACTTGAGTCCAAGATGTCATCATCCTTGAACCATAAACACATCGGGTGGAGGATCGCCTGCACAACAACAACACAAAAAACATCGGCACGACTGAATTCGAATTGTTTTCGTCGATGCAAACATACCGAGGTTTAGTAGAAGTTTGCGCCTGCGTGCGTGCGTGCGTGTGTTAGCGAGTGTTTGTGTTCGTGTGACGAATGTTTCCCAATTTCATGCCGCTAGAATGAACCAAGCAGCACAGAACATGTTGATGTATCATAACCAGTGCGTATAAGGAGTTAATTCTGTGGTGCAGAATAATACACTATAGGCGTCTGCCAATTGACTGGCACGCTGGCTGATGGGCGCTTGTGCAATCGGACATTTCCTTTTTTGAAGCCACGTCGTTCGCTTACATCAGCTGCATTGTATCTGTTTACATCTAAATACGGTGTTTACAAGCAAATGCCGAGTTTTAATTTGGGTGAGGTAACAAGTACTCTATTGCGGGATTTTGCATTTACAAGAACCGTGCTAGCATCTCTTCTTAACTGGTAAGTTACAGCGCCGAACTTGCTTAATAGCGACCGCCCGCGGCCTGTTTATCCCTCTGGTTTGCTTTTTTAGCTTTGTTGTATTTCTATGTATTTACTTGGCGCGAAGAGTCTGCGTACGAGGTTGGCCAAGCATAGCCGTGAGAACGCTTTTCACTTTTCGTCGTTTTTAGAGGCGGAAACGCGCCTGTAGCTAATAAAGAATATTAGCGGCCTGGACATTGCCACCTGTAAGTACCACTTGTTCCGCGGTGTCCTTCGAAGATTATTTTATTAACTGAGCAGAACCGTAGTTTGATTCTCCACTGCCTTATGTGTACATCCGCTCATTGTGTTTTCGTGCGTGCAGGTCTGGTAAATACGTAAGAAACCTAAATGGGCGTGCTCCCTTGAAAGAACCACCGGTGTTTAAGGGCTCTGTTATTCACAACTGCTTCAGAAGTTCTTTGCTTCATGCACTGTTGTCAGTTTTTTGGTGATAAGCGGGGATTGCTGGCGTCAGGACAAACTTTCCCATTGCCGCAAATGAATTTACATCAGTGTTAGCGGATCACTCCACCAGGAATACTATAGGATCTGTGGAACTACACGCCTTGAAAGACAGACGATGCTCAAAAGTAATTTCACCATTGTTTTCTTAGTAATAATTAATTTAAGAGCAACAGCCCCTCACGATTTCTACCTTCTTAAGCACTGCTGTAACAATTCCCTGAGAGTTATTACCTGTGGCTTTGACTAAGGCAATTGCGGGCCCGAAAATCAGCTCCACTACAAGCTGCAGATATGGTCCAAGGTATTAAGTACAAGATGGAATGCCAAGAAAACGCTTTATTGACATATCGAAGTTACATATTGCTGGTTTGCGCGCTACTGAAATTGGCGTTCAGGTACTGCAGAAATATGTGCTACAGGTTGGGCAATAGCTAGCATCCATATGGCAGTTTCCGGAGATTCAATGTCCGAAGCGATGACTTTTGATACCCACGCACCTATTTCCGTGAAGCTTTTGTTGGTACACTTCCAAGGCTTAATTTTCACGCGATACGTGGGAAGACAAGTAATGTGGTGTAATAAATTTATCTGTTTTTTACTACTCTAATATCGTCTATCAGCTTCGCACAAACGACTGTATATAGCTTTTCGCAACCCGATGCTAGCTATGCGCCCTACGACAAGGGGGCACTATTCCTGTTCTAAATGGAAAGAACTGAATGACATGGCAATATGTGAGACAAAGGAATAGAAAAAACTGGAGCACCCACAGGGCTCAAATCGATAGTCAAAGCTACATAAAAATTTTAGAAGCCCCGAATGCTTTAAACTCCCGCGGTACCACAAAATGCTGAAATCCACTCACTGCTTACAGGGAATTTATGTTACACTTACCTCCTTCAACTTCACATACAAGTAGGACGGTGGCACCCTCGTTGTATGGCCCAAGAACATCTACTTGCTTCTGTCCGTACTCGTCGAGAACAATCAGCTCTTGCGGAGGCACTGCGGGAAAAAAATGTGCATATAATTAGTTCCTCTTTCAGACGCCAAGATAACAATACAACGTTCGAAAATTATAACAAATTAACCGATCCCCATAAGGGGTGAGGTGGCTGTCGGGTGGTGGCTGGCATTATGAAATACAATGGTTTTTCCCCTTAAATGGCGCTTTTTTATGTTTCATTTAGAGAATTTCTTCGTTGTTTTTACTCTACGCCCCCTAAAAAATTTTCTACATAGAGGAAGAAATTCCACACCGGATATTAAAACCGAAGACTTTTAACAGACTACCTGCATTAAACTAGCGTAACAAATCGAACTGCCTATTACAGAAATATTTTTTATGACCTATTGTTATTGGAGATTGTCCTCTCAGGTTTCGAGAATAACGCCCCTGCCAGATAATTCCACATAATGCCATGCCTTTCAAGGCCATCTATCACACAATCTCTTATGAATAAAAGGCAGTCTCTTGAAGTGGTTTGACAGCTCGGCGGGACGTTTGGTCATCACTCGGAGGGATCAAAAAGGGCTGCGAATCGGGCTGGACCTTCGACGTCGCCGTGAAGTAAGAGTCCTATTTTGCTGTGAGATGACTTTTGATTTATAACTGATAGAATCTGTGGCCGAATAGAAATTTAAGGCTTAGAGAAATGTAAGTAGCTACGCTGTCAAAAAGACGAAGAACAAAAGCTGCGTCTACTGTATATCCAGTGTAAGGCAGCAGTACGTCTGTAAAAAAACTTCACCTTCAAACGACTGCATCCTTCCGAATAAGACTTCGAACGAAGGACTCAATTAAATTTCAGTTTGCTTCAAAATATTACTAGTGGCAGCACGCCCTGGCTATTTAAACATTGATAGAATAAAATTTTGTTTAGGAGATGAATGTTAGGGGAATCAACATATTCCGTATGCAGATCTAAGTAACAACCCCACCGAATTGTAGGCCATTCCGCATGCAAATGCGGGATGGCCAGAACACCTGCAGAGTCATTTTCACTTCGTAACGACAGTCTCAATGGCTGGATATTCGCTATGATATACACTGATGAGCATACTCTCAACTGCAGACACGTTGTTGGATAATTTAAAATCGATGCACGTTAACTGCTACAAGGTTAGTTAGGCCGGTCGCTGTGCCTTCGCAAGCCGTATTTCTCAGACACAAACCCCTAAACCATTCCCTTTAGTGAAGCTTAGTGGATGCAGAATATCGAACAAACGTACGAACTCTTCACAGAAGTCGTCCTGCGATACGATTATTCGACGTAATTCAATCTCGGTAAATGATCTGGAATCAGGGTGTAGGGATATCTGTTGGTGATGGAGAATCGACGCGCGCCACCTTTCAGCAGATAGACTACATGTATCGCACACCTGGAAGTTTTCGGCGTTCCCTGAGTCCAGCAGCCCTGATTCTACGCGGCCATTCATTGCGGGGAGACAAAATGGGTGGAATTCAAAACAGATAATTTTGCCTGTCTGGTTTCCTATCGTATGCTCGGCCGGCAGAATTTCTGCCCCTTCTGACGCCTCCTCCGGCAGCAGCGTACTATAAGGAATAAAGCAAGCAAACAAGCAAGCAAAGGGCAAACAAAGAAGTGGCCAACCAGACCGTCCGCCTCCCGCTTCAAAGACAAACGAGTAAAGTTGGCTTTCTCGATAGGAGTATTCATAGAAGGGAGAGGGGCGCATCGAACAAGAAACAAAAACAAAGAAGATTTGTAGTTTCGCGTCTGACAGCTCGACATGTCACTTTTAGTCTATCGATCGCATCTCAACTCTACTGCACTGTTTTATACACTCTCCTGTGCAATGGTTAGACGCTTGAGGATGTGCGAAATAAATAAATAAATAAATAAATTCCATCATTTTTATTTACGAGTGCTGCGTAACAAAATATCAATGTACTCAACCATCTTCTTAGTTGATGATTTAATTTGATTGATTATGGGGTTTAACGCGCCGAATCTACGCAGTTTGTAGAGGAAGGCTCCCGATTCATTTTTACCCCGTGGGAGTCTTCAACCTGCGCCGAAATCTCCAACACAGGGGCGTTCTTTCTTTCCGCCTCCATAAGAGAAGCGCATGCTCTGAATGGTGGAATGCGTACTGAAAGGGTTTCAGTTTCATTGAGTTGTCACACGTTTGCAAAACGAGACGCCGTGGACCCAAGGCGCAGAATAAAAGAGTCAGGAAGCTGCTGCGTCCTGTCGGCCGGCAGTGTTTACGTAACTGACAGTGGGACTGGCCGTGTCGCATTCGACACCGCCCTGTGCCTCACAACCCTCCCCGAACTTCTGCCGCTGCTGCATCGCACCTTGTCCTCCTCTCGCGCGTCTAATGGAGCACCGAGAGCTTACGCAAACTTACTCTACCCTTTCCCCTGCTTCGGCAGTCACCGCTTCTCGGCTGCTGCCACGCCTCTCCCACTACCATACCAAACGTATGCTTGCGGACGGACGTTGTTTGATTACATTTACCGGCGTGGGTAACGTGATTGGAAAGCAGTCGCGGGATATACACATGGCATGATGTAAAGAGTTTTGCTGTACCAAGGTGTGTTGTGGAAGAACTATAGCCGGCCATAAAGAGAGGCCAACACAGACAGGTGCCTGTATTTTGTCATAAAGGCTGACCCTGCCTCTGTATCATGCTTTCTCTGTGGTCGGTATGATGCACCTAATGCTCACTCTCTTTTGCTGCGACTCGCGCCATGTTGATCATATTGCCGTAATCAGAATTTGCTGATAATTTGACAGATACTAGCAAAGGTAGCCACATGAACCTTTTTTTTTTTGGCGTGAAAGTTAAGCTTTCAAAAGAATGAACGGAAAAAACTGCATGGAAGGTTATTGAGTGGCTGGTTCACTGGGCCGGTTCAGTCATGTCATCTTTCTTCATTTATTACAGCATGAAAGCGTCCTTGACTGCGGCTACTAAAAGAATTTAGGGTAAAAGGTACAAATAACCCTAGAGTGGTAACAAGGAAATGAAGGACAGAAAGAAGGCAGGGAAGGAAGGAAGGAAGGAAGGAAGGAAGGAAGGAAGGAAGGAAGGAAGAGAAGGGAGGAAGGAAACGAACGAACGAACGAACGAATGAAGGAAGAAAGGAAAGAAGACAAGAAGGAAGGAGGGAAGGACTGAAGGAATGAAAGAAGGAAGGAAGGAAGGGAGGAAGGAAGGAAGGAAGGAAGGAAGGAAGGAAGAAGGAAGGAAGGAAATGAACGAACAAACGAATGAAGGAAGGACGGAAGGAAGGAAAGAAAGAATACAAGAAGGAAGGAGGGAAGAACGGAATGAATGAAAAAAGGAAAAAAAGAAGGAAGGAAAGAAGGAAGGAAGGAAGGAAGGAAAGAAGAAAAGAGGGAAGGAAGGAAGGACGGAAGGAAAGAAGGAAAGAAGGAAGGAAGGAAAGAAAGAAGGAAGGAAGGAAGGAAGAAAGGAAGGAAGGAAGTGAACGAACGAACGAACAAACGAACGAAGGAAAGAAGGAAGGTGGGAAGGACGGAAGGAATTAAAGAAGGAAAGAAGGACGGAAGGAAGGAAGGAAAGAAGGAAGGCAGGAAGGAAGAAAGGAAAGAAACGAACGAACAAACGAATGAAGGAAGGACGGAAGGAAGGAAGGAACGAACATAGGAATGAAGGAAGGAATGAAGGAACGAATATGAAAGAAGGAAGGAAGGAAAGAAGGAAGGAAGGAGGAAGGAAGGAAGGAAGGAAGGAAGGAAGGAAGGAAGACGATTAAAGAAGGAAGGAAGGAAGGAAGGAAGGAAGGAAGGAAGGAAGGAAGGAAGCAAGCGTCAACTATAGGGTTGGTTGCCTAAAACCGGTGGCCTATTCAACAAAAAAGAAAAAAGAAAGGGGGATTGGCCGAAGCAAAAACTGAAAGAAACAGCCCAAGCAAGAAAACTAGCACACGGAAAAACGCAAACGTGTTATTTTTTGAACACGTTATACAAAAACAACAGAATATAACAGTCAACTATAGGCTCGTCGGCGAAGAGTATCAGCAGAACAGTTCTTCCAAGCAGTATTTCGGGGAGCCTCATCAATTTGCACAGTTCTGCATGGCTTTGGTAAGCTGAAACGTTGCATATTTTCTACACTTTTTGCAGGGGCTCGAAGTTCAATTAGTGCTATTTAAACTTATTTTTGTACCTCGGAAATGCCAAAATTGCGCAGCATTGCACGCAGACCAGGTAAGCACATTGTGGGATGACGTGCTGGGTTGAGGAATTTATGGCTGCCTCAGCACGTATTTGATTACACTATACGGCTGCGCAGAAAATAAATCATGCACAAACATGCTGGCTGATTGGGATAGACCAATGTTGGTGCAGGTGAATAACGCGGTTCTTAATTCCCTTTTGACGGCGCTGCATGGGTATATGAACTTTGCTGCAGACGCAGAGGGCGAGTACCGCCTCAAGCTTACAGATGACGAATATAAAAGAATTATGACGAATATAATGAAGAGTACATGAGTAATACTAAAGGTAGTTACGGATATTTGGATATTTGCTAAAGGCGATTGCATGCAAAATGTGTACCTTGTAAGATCCAAACGGAGGACTTCCCAATGCATTTTACAGGTTATGCTACTGTGATTCTAAATTTTTGCCTGTTGAATAACAGAGGTCACATGCATATCCTCCCTAAGTTAGGAATAGGAATACAGAGAAATCGGCTATCATCGTCTGTTATATCTGTTAGCACAGCTGTGTGGCTAAGTTAATATGATGCAGTAACGTTGATTTATTTGTACAAACAAATGAACGCGTGTTGCATACTTGGAATTAGAAGATCTGTCCCTTACTTGTACTTGTGTGTGTCTTTATTGCGCTGTATATTTAACACGTTGAACCAACTATCCAAGACGTCAGCCTTACTGACTCAAATGCGTTTTTATTTTTTGACAGCAGTGACCATTTCGGGGTCATCTGTGTTGACGCCTCCGATGACACGTGTACTCACTTTTCGAATTCGATGAGACATTAAATTAATTCGTTTTAATTAGGATGAGAACAATGAACTTGGGAACTGCTGTGATAACTTGCTTCATTATAAGTAAGCCACGGTGGCATTTAGTAGGGCGGGAAGAGAGGAGAAAAGGACAGCAGCCTGTTAGAAGGCACATGTATTTGGTAAAGCGGAGAAGCGACCTAGCGACCTTTATGAGACTGGTGAGCTTGACCTGTCAGGTCCCGGTGTTGAAGCATAAAACCTGAACTGTCCGGAGATGTAGTCCTCTAGCAGTGAACATGGGCCCACCGGTGGTACAAAAAAGTATTTTTGGCATATTAAGGGTATGTCAACGCCCGACAGTTTTGCCACTGGACACTACATAAACCTACAAGACAATAATAAGCAGGTAATTTTTTGTTTAAAGTTGTGGACACCCTCGGTGGCTTGCCATAAAACTTGAATAGAAGCACTGCTGCTAAACTTGAACTCGTGAAATAATCGCATCCCACAAAATCACCTCTTACGACTTCCTTGGTGTCCACCCTATGACTATGCCAACCGTATAATACAACATTCCGATAACTTGTACCAGGATACAATCAACTTTATGTTGGTCATTTGTTTAGCGCAGTGAGAAATTCCATGTTATTTCGTAGCAGTGTCTTGGGCACTACAGCTCGCAAATATAGTCTGCAGGACAAAGACACAACTGAGTTTTCAAACCTGAGCACGTACATGAAAACACGAACTTTAAAGCGAGCACTCAACAAACCGTGCTAAATAGAGGAGAGTTCGAAGATCCTTCGTGAGGTGCCCCAAGTGCGCAAAATAGGTATTCATATGCGTTCCTGATGCGTTCCTGCAGAGTTGGAGTTGCGATGCATCCGAGGTATCACTCGGAATGGGGGTCTCCGATGCAGACGAAATATTACTAAAAACATCTGACAGACCGAATTCCGCCTTAATTACACAAGTTTACAGAAAAATCCAACTATACACGCATTATGTGCTACCGCGCTGTCTTCTCTCTAAAAGTTTACCTTCAAGTTCAGATGCAGCAACACAACTAGATAGTGCTCAAAGTTATAGGCGAGCACGAATTCCGTCTCGAGCACTTTCGTTTACTTAAAAACCTTAACCACTAACGACATTTCATGATAAAACGCAGTCCTGAATTAGAGTCCATGTTAAATATTTAGCATTAGGGCAAGTGCCGTCCTAATACACGCAGCATTGTGAAGCATTTCGCCACTGTACTGAGAATTCTTGTTATAAACCAGCTATTGCCGAAGCGATAGATCACAAACCAAACATTCGAGTTTCATTATTAGAAACGTACGAAGGCCTGGGGCTAGTCAACATTGCACGAGGTAAAGACGACGCGAACCTAAAAGGAGGCACACAAATCCAACATCAACAATCACTGTGTACGCATCATTTTATTGCATCAACCTGTTAGTTTGTGCACCCTCGGCGGTATTATGGAGGCCCTGTTCTCGGTGGGCCCGTCTGCGGTGGTCTTTGGTGATAAGGGTAGGCCAGTTTTCTCCTTTGCAGATGTATAATACCCTGTTTGTTAATCCCTCTCCAATCAAGACGAATGAAAGGTTTTAACAAATCACAATAAAGACCGACCTCCGACGACGGTGTTCTGCAGGGAACACTGTCCTCTGACCGGCCTCCCCTCATAAAGCGACACTAAATGGTGGAAATAACGTCGCCTGTATCGATAGATTAAGCTACGGGGAATCCGAATTCACCATTCGTGAAACTCACAGTTGTTTTTTTGTGAGACAAAGTGCCACAAACGGGAAATCGGGTGCCGACGCCCGCAGTCTTTCGTGTATTACCGTTTGTGACTCTACAGTAATTGTGCACGGCAAGAGCTCTTTGGAGAAACACATATATTTTTTTCCCTCTAAAGACCACCCAAGTGGCTCAGGAAGTAAGATAAATGTAAATCAGAACTTTCCCCGAGCTGACGTAATTCAAAAGTCGCAAACAACAGATTTTATACACTCCGAGACAATGTGCTTCCCTCATGATCGTAACTATCATGCTTTAAGTTTCCTTTTAAAAAGGCATTGGCGCGCAATTAGCGAAGACAGCAACCTACCAAGGTGAACTCCCGAGCTTCTGCAAACAAAATACACTGCAGGAAGCAGCATAGGGACAAGATGCAGTGCAGGCGTTTAAGCGAACCGGCGCGCCTGAGCTTCTAATCCGTTCACGGCTCGCGGATGTTGCCATCGGTAAGGCGTGCCCGCACCCGGTACGGACTTTATCGCATGTGAAAGGTTAGGGTACTTACTGCAGGGGGTTATCCGACCAATATGAACTTGTGTACTGCCGCTCACTGCGAGCCGCCGTTGGCAACTATTCCGTACATCGTGCCGCGTAGCTCTACTCTTGTTATGTTTGGGCCAGGCGGAACGGTAGCGAAGTACGGCCGTTTGACCACGAAGACTACTCAAGACAGCTGTGAGAAGCGAGTTTTTATTTCATGCCGGGATGGCGCTCCACCTGAAAAAACCGAATATGAGACGGACGTGACTGCCAGACGAGCTGAGATGACGGCTGCGCTTAAGCGACGCATAGCCTTGCAGTCGCCCGGCGTGTAGTCTGGGTGTCCGTTGTAGACGGGCACAATGGCCGCTAGAGCCGTGAACAGCATCCCTCACTCGGTCAGTGACACGTAATAAAATTGAAAGCCAGCCTCCCCAGTCAAAGAAACTTTCTCGGTGGTCGGCCATAGCTTGGTGATGTAAAAGCTGTCCTTGCCAGACCGCACCGGTGCCTCGCTCACGTTTTGTGACGCGATGTTTACTTCACGAAAAGATAAAAGGAAAGCGGGAGAGAGAAATACCAGCTTTCTTCTCGGCTTTCTAAGGAAACAACCCAGCGTTGCTCATAGAACAAATGCCGAGAGTGGTACGAAACGCATGAGCTTTCAGTTAAAACAAAATTTCATTCCCCCTTTAGTCTCAATTTAAAATGTGTGGGGAGGCGTGTTGTGGAAGAATGATATGTGTAGGTGACATGCCGAAGAAGGAAGTCCGAAAAAGTGGAAAGGGCGAACTGTGCGTCGGCTTTTAAGGAATGTTACTTTAGCCTTAAGTAGTACAGACATTTTATGACAAAACGCAGTCCAGTATCAAGAAGTCTACAGTACATATTTAGCATTAGGGCAAGTGGTCTTCTAGTATACGCAGCATTGTGAAGCATTTCGCTACTATACTGACAATTTTTATTAGATACCAGCTATTACCGGAGTGGTAGACTCGTGTTCCTTGGTCAAGTTCCTGGGCTCGCTAGCAGTGTTGGGCCGCAATTAGTTACTAATAACGCGCTACCGGTAACCAGTTATTTTTTCCAGTAACTTGTAACTGTAAGTAGTTACTTTTCCTCTGAAGAAAGTTGAACTGTAGCACCGCTACATTTTAGCACAGTAACTATAACAGTAAATACCGTTAGAGTTATTTCCTTTTTTATAAAAAGAATATCCTACAGTAAAAGTTGTTAAAAGCCGACATACGGTTCGCGGTTTCCACTTTTTCGGACTTTCTACTTCGCCATATCACCTCCACCTTTCACCGTTCTACAATACGGCTTCCCACGTAGTTTAACACGGGAGGTCGCTCACAGGACAATCTTCCAGCAGAAGTCTTAATTGTGATTTTTTTAAACATTCCTTTCTTCTTTATTCGAGCGGGATCAACATGCTGGCAATTATACCCCCGCGAAGGACGAAGCTGACCTTCCCTTGTAAACAAGATCACCGCCGAAGGGCCTGCCGAGAACAGGGCACCCATTATGACACCAAGAGTGCATCAACCAAAAAGTTGATGCAGTAAAATGAGGCGTACACAAAAATTACTGGTGTTGGGTTTGAGTGTGCCTCCTTTTATGTTGCCTTCGTCTCGGGCTTACATCGCGCAATGCCTTCGTACGTTTGTGATAAGTAGACCATATCATTTGGTTTGAGGTCTATAACTTATTTTAATACAGTAACGTAAAAGTAACGATGTTACTTTTCGCAGAAAGTGTAACTGTAGCAAGTTACTTTTGGAAGCTTTGTAACTGTAACTAAAACAGAGTTACTTTTCTGGTTAGGATAAGTGTAACTGTAAGACGCACTTTTTACTGGTAACGCGCCCATGACCACTGGGTAGTTAGCAAGCTCTTCTTTAGCTGCCACTTAAGTTTTGAGGGTTGGGAAGGAAAATACAAGTTTTGATATCCGAAATGTCTGCGTTTTCTTATTAAAACTGACACAAATTTCAAGGCAAACTTCAAATAAATAACAGAGATTTCAAGGAAATCAAATTATGCGGTTATGACGCTCCAGACACTTCCCCGCCAGTCGGGAGTTAATGGCGTCAGTTACTTGGTGGCCACTGATGAAAACCACCGCCAAAAGCATGATCGCCCTATTGTTGTGATGGGTCTGGCTTTTTAAGACCTAAATGCTAACGTGTACCTGACGCATCAGAATGAGTCTTCAAATGTTTATTTCTCGGGATAAACAAATCTGTGCTTTGTATTATTGGCCTCTTTAAGGGGACCCTGAAGCGAGTTGTAAATATTCAGTAATTGCTTCTCTTGATTGGAGTGAATCTGAATCCTATCAAATTGAGCGGCTAAATTACAAGCCTTTGAACTAGATAAATACATTCGATAGCTTCGTTTTTGGCACAGCACCCGTTTCGTAGATTTTCTGACCGGTACACAGGAGATGCACTTGCAGATCTCATCGGCTAAATTTCAAACTAGCCTGCTCAAATCGCGCAAATTGTGCGTGAAGAATAATACGTAGATAGTAACCATAAAAAAGCTAAAAATAACTAATTTAATTGCTGGTATATTCTAGAAAATTAACACGAACCATTTAGTCGGCTTTATGGCAGTTGCCGGAGTAGCCGAGTACATTCCAAGGTGTTTTCTGTTCGTCAGCGATTCGTCACGCCAAAACCCCGAAGCTACTTTGTAAAAATTGTTACGTACTACCTACATCAGGAAAAACGACAGCTACATTTTAACGGACGAGTGCGATGATCACAATAGTGTAAAAGCACAAGTAATCCCTTTTCCCTATTACGAGCGGATTTTCCGAATATCCAGCCGTACGTTCATCCTGCGCCCTTCGAGCAATGTACTCCCAAAATTTCAGGTGTCCAGGTTCTGTCATTTTGGCTGAGCTATGATGAGTCGGTCGATCGGTAGGCCGGTCTTGCGCCGGCCACGTCTTTTCTTAGGCATAGGCTGATCTTCTCTTGTAGCTAAAATTGCCTACACCAGATTCACCACCATGCATGTTTTTGTACAATTCTCTCTAAATGACAAAACTCTCTTTTCGAGGCTGAAAAGCCATCGGGAATGAAACCGTTCTGTGCTCTTGCATAAAACTGACAGCGAAGCCTCCGTGCTCTTTTTATACCCCGTGAATATTAGCGGAACATTGCACTTTCCTAAGGGTAATGTCCGTTTAGCGTTATCTTTTGGGGAGAGCCACCGAATTTAACCCAGTGTCCGCCTGGTTCTTCTGCCGCTGAGCTGAACACGTTCCGCCGTTGCCAAATAGCGCTTATCGTATGTAGGCGGCCCACTCGATTATCAGCTGCACTTGGCCTCTTCGCTTTTCCCGTCCAAGGTAGCAGCGAGCGCTAACAGCGGACTAAGATCTCGGCGCACTTAAGGGCAGTAGCTCCAACGTGGGTAGAACAGGAAAACGATTGGAGGGTGCACTCTCTGCTGCTGGTTCCCTACCTAATCGAATAGCACCGCTTGGGATCGCCCGGAGCGATGTAGAGCTCTCGTGCTCATGAATGGCGGTGGTAAGTGCTGCTCTCCGGTTCTCTGCACACTTTCGGGAAGCGTTGAGCAGAAATGGCAGAATGCAACGCTACGCTTTCTTGCCTTTTCATACGTTCGCAGAGGCTGTCGCGCTAGCTCGCTACCCACGTTCTTGTACCGTTTATTGGATCCATTTTCTTTGTGCTTGTGCGGTGCTCGTCTTTTGTGAATTTCTGTTTATCTTAGGCCAAGCGACATACTTAAGACTTCTTTTTTCTGCGATCGGAAATTAAAGTGAGGTTATGCTAACCGGAACGCAGGTATACCTTGACTCAGTATAAAGAAATGAATGCGTTCGATTCTGTGGCGCATTCTAGAATCACCGAGCAAAAACAATATAAACTTTGTGACGGGGTAGTTTTTTGGAGCCCAACCTTCCCTTGCTCGTGACCTTCATTTTTTTCAATCACATAATGGCGATGGTACGCCAAAATAGAGCGCATTGGTTAGTAGTACAAATATATCTTGAGGCATCAAGTAGCGCGCCAACGGCAGTTCTAAAATACTCGTCTCTTTGGAACGACGGCGTTGCACCTAAGGAGCAATACGGTGTTTCGACAAGGAACAGAACCATGTGTAGTAAATTTACGCTGTGCGACAAATACCACTTTCCGAGTAGTTCTAGAAGATTCATACCCATTCGGGCCGCCACTCAATGAATGCTACAAGTGTATTTAAGAGCAAGCAGTGTTAAGAAAAAAAGAGCCGCAAAGTCAAGCTGTTCTGGAACACCAACCACTCCCACTGAGTTTACGAAGTGCCAAAAAAAAAATGGTAGGAAGAGAGAACAGCAAAAGGAAGGTTTTTTTTAAGAGCTCCTTTGTGTTGCAATGCAAGCACTTGTACATTGGCGAAAAAATCGCCCAGCGCTGATGGTACCTGAAGCGAATGAACGGCTTTTAAAATACCCTAGTGCGTACAAGGAGGCATCAATGAGATTTCAAAGATTTTAAAAAGAAACAAATCGATTACGTGGTGTGAAATACAATCACTGTGACGTTGCACGGCGTGCCCACATGCTATAGATTAAGGTAACCGCGTGTAAGGGCTGAATATAAGCCCAGCAACACACCCAATTGCAATGAATGGGCAAGATCCGGTGACAGTTAACGGCGGGAGCTCCAGCCCGTTTCATTATCGCCCTTTTGGAGGCGAAGTAACCATACTTACCCCCAATTCTCTTTCACACGCTCCAGAGGATTGGCTAATGACGATAATAGCTGTCCTCAGAAGCTCTTAGGTGACTTAAAAGGGCCATGCAGACCAAACGCAATTTTGGTTCATTAGAAAGATAGCCTCGTAAGAGCCATACGCACAGCGCTCTAAACGTAAACTTCCCTCGAATAAGCTATATAATTGGGGAAAATAGAATCAGCATGCGAATCACTAGCTAATTTCACGCACTAGAACCTATGACTTAATATCCACAGCTTTGCGATTGGATGAAGCCGGCAAAAGCAAATGCAAGTTAGGCAAGTCTTGTAAGCTTGCAGAACAAGCAATTTTCGCTTAAATGTCATGCATACTCATTTTTAGCAGCAAGCATCGTGGGGTAAACATATGAAAGTTATGAATGTACACGCAAGCGTAGAAGTACAGGCGCGTACAACTGTTGGTACAGCTGACACAATGCTGTTTAGCTGCGGAGCGGTCCGGCGCATTAGGGCTGTCTCACACGACACTGGCAGACTAGCGTAAGCTACATTGTCTTGCGTGACCCTGTTTGTAAATCCTACCCCATGTTTTACGAAACCATTACTTCCAACCGTAACAAAAACAGGCCAGATGTACATCCGGTTCGTAACAAAGAGAGGGCGGACTGCTGTCATGCACATTATGGTGGCGCCGTCTAGGATGACTGACAGAAAACAAGACCTTCCCAGTCCGGTTCAGAGTAAACATCTTAACAAACGTTCGCCTAAAGACTTGTCATGGTTCCGTTGTCGCAAACGGGAAGAAACACACAATGTGGGGAAAGAATAAATATTTTAAAGTAAATTGATTAATTTCTTAGTGAGTAAAGCATCGCCTGCTGCCGGACAAGCACCAGGATGCGCTTAAAACACCAAATCTTTCGAATAACATGAACTTGTATTTGTTTGCATTGGCCCCTCTAATAATCTGCACTGGATGCATCGAAGCAATCAATAAGGAAATCAAAAAAGGTTATGCGTCGTTCCATTGAACGTTGATACTTTCGCATTCCGAGCTCATAAGTGCTCAATGGCCGGCCTTTATTAACTAGCAACATTAGTACTTTCTAACACATAAGTTTTGTTTCTTTCATTCGTTGTTCACCAAAAACTACCTAACCATGCCGCCTTAGTCATCGTTATGTTCATCATTCTTCAGTTGGGGCACTAACGGTCGATAAAGACTGCCTAAATGTCAACAGCCAGGTGCATCGGCCAGCTTCCGTCAACGACAGAATAGTCAGGCAGCAGTGACCACTTGGGCAGATAATTTTATAAGCTGTATATCCGTGGATGCCTAGCTACCTCATTTGCCCAGACGTTGTCTGTCGAGCTGCCCCAATGTGTTGTGCAGATCAAAACGTCACAAATAGGCTACTTTAAGGTACCTTCATTGTCGTTGGTTCGAAAAGTTCCTGCTACGGGCGAGGGTAGTCACACAAGTGCTCCCCTAATGGCAAGGGACGTCATCAGTTATATCTTGAACGATAAAAAAAGTATTTTTGGAATAACACAATAAATTCCAGTGACATTACAGACGGTTATGGAGAAGGTAGGCATGCCTTAAGTAGGCGAGTGAACTCGGAAGCGTCTTCAGCGTTGCACATTATGTGGCAATGAAATACTTCATTTACCTTTACTACTCAGCGGTTCCTTGGATGCAAGATAGCCCATGCCTTTGTTGAAGTGCGTTCTCGCAACATCCTGCGCTGTGTGGGAGTCAGCACGATTTTTGTTAGTTTTTATGCGCAACGCCTTATCAACTCCCTTATGATGCACAGTTTGTCTTTTTGCTGAATGCAAGTTTGCATCCCTTATGTAGGTTGTATTCCCTTATGTAGCAATAATATTGCAACGCATTCTGTGCGGCAAGTCATCAATAAAGGTGTTTTCATTCCTAATTTGAAAACCCAGTAGAAGACGCTTCTTGATGATATGGTTTCATGCAGTGACCGCACGACTTTGATTGATTGTAGTGTTTAACGCGCCACGCAACGCACGCGAATAGGCGCGCGGTAGTGGAGGGCTCCTGGTTAATTTTGACCACCTGGGGATCTTTCCGTACGCTGAAATCTCGTACACACGGGCGTTTTTGCTTTTCGCCTCCATCAGAAAAGCCGCCGCCGTGGCCAGGGAATCAAACCCGCGACCTCGTGCTCAGGCAGCGCAACGCGACCACCGGAACTTTCAGGCAAGAAAATAAGTAATATCGGTTGAAATGGTTTCGTTTTAAGTATTCTTGTTGGGGAAACTCTGCTACACATCTATTATTAGTGACCCATTTTCCTGCACATTCATCATGCATGTTGCTTTCTTTACGCCTGTCTACAATTTTTCTCAGCGTTATTTCCTCTTTTTATTTCGTTCTGCCATTTCTTGAACGCAAAGTCTGGTTACTAATACATTGCTTGAAGCACTTCATATGTTGCTCCGTGGCTTCATTACATGAAATGAATTAAACGAAAAGATTTCGCTATCAGACACCTCGGTATATCACTTTAAAAACAGTACAGCATCCAACGGCTTTAAACGCGGTCCACACATATTCTCATTTTTACTGCAGTCAAACCATTACCTACCATTTATGCCTTGCCTTGCTCTATCACGACTTCGTTATGCTGGAAAGAAATAGCGTTTTGTTGTTCGTATCTGGGTGACACAGATGTTAGTAGTGTAAAATTATTATTCCAGCGTAAAAAAATTAGATTAGGTTTCTCTGCGGAGCTTCCCCTTAGAAAAGTTGTATACGCATCTAAAGCTCAATCTCTCAGATAATGCTGAAGCAACGTCTGTTTCACTCAAGACGGCTGATGCAACTTCGCTAGCCGCCGTGTTCAAGTGTGAATTGCCCGCGAGCTTTCTAAAAATGAAAATGCTTCGCACCAAGGAAGGTTGTAAGGGGTCTTGGAAACACGTTTAAGCATGACAAAACTCAAGGGTTTATTTATTGCATTAACCATGAGGCCGTGCACTGCAGCAGGAATTCTTGTTTCTGATTTCGTACTAAACGCAACCCACGCATGTGTAATTGCATCCCCCCGCCGATGTCCCCTTTTCTTCACTTCTCCTCCATTCGCGGTGGCTGGATATAATCCCCTCCCATCAGACGGCTCGATTCCCGCTTTCGTGCATCGGTGCGCTGTATCGCCACTCTCCTAAGTACGCTGCCTCATTCCCTGCTTTTCCTTTAGTAATCCTATATAAAGCCTCCTCAGGCTGTGTTTGTCTTAGACTGCCTGCTCTGTCGTGTGCTGCTAAGCCCCCACCCCGAAGAATGAAAGCTTAGGATCAGATTGGGGTGATTTTGCAACCAACGATGAAGCGTGGTGGGCATTTCCTATTGAGCACATGCTGAGTGGACTCTGGTAAACTTGAATACCGCTTGCGAAGCCCGACAAGCGACCAGTGCCGATATTGTCTGAAAGAAGTTGAAGACAAAGAACAAGATATTGGGACAATGCGCCATCTTAAGCCTTCTCAGAACGCTGAAATTGAGATTTATAGAGGCAATGCCGAGGTGATCAAAGCGTTTTCACTCAGCGCCGCTAACAGAGTCTCTGTTGTTATTGCTATGTGAGCTTGCTGAGTGAAGCTTGCAGCGCCAGATTCCTGCAGGGTTTCGATCCCGAGTGGAAACAAGCTACCGATCATGAAAGGCTCAAATCGGAATCCCAGGCATAAACTCCCTCTAAAATGAAGCGCGTTTACCTAGGGGGGCTTCACACGTAAACATCCGCGGCAAGCCTTTCAACATTTTTCATCCATTCAGTAATAAGCATCACGTTCAAAAATACTTGATTTTCTTGGACTTATCACAACGTAATTCAAGTTCAACTTTATAATATGCGGATATTATACCCACAAAATATAGGGCTCATATTGGCTTCAAAGAATATCTAGACTTCATTAGAACAAATGAACACATTAGACTTTCACTCCCCAAAAGGCTTTAGGGGTTTTAACCGATGCATTAGGCGGAGGCGCATGGCTGTAATTACCTCCAAAAGTTTCAATACGAGGTGAAATGTTTTTCCGAAACATTGTCCAAAGTTTAGAGAAACCTTGCGAAAAAAGTGCATGAACTTCTTCTTTAACTGAAAACATGCTGAAGCAGCCTTCTCAGATTCAGAAGAAAGTATCCTATAAGGCACCAATTCTTTCATGGAAAGCGAAATAAACAGTGGTAGTATAGGGGTAATCAAGTAGACAGGTCTAAGAAAATGCCAGCCCCATTTTTCCTGTTTGTTATTGTCTGCATACTTTCAAACTCTCGGTCTTATGCACTCTAAACTTTACATTTCGGTTTAGGAGTGCATTTCAAACATGATGGATAGAGCTATAAATTTCTCGAGGAACATGTGATCTCAGATGACGTACAGTGGCGCCCACAGTCCCGACTTTACTGAAAAGAATAAAAATGATGTGTGGATGACTGCCTTTCCCTAAGCAATCCCCCTCCCCATGTATCTTGTTCTGCATTCATATGTTGATAAACGCGTACTTACCATGCTAATATTTTTGGACGTAGCTGCACGTGTGAAAGCATTCAGAAAAGCCTCTATACGGTTATTTAACTTGTTGCTCACCATTGTATTGTTCGACATAGCCACAATAATGGACACACTGGTAGAGCAGGAAACGGTGGCTATACTCTTACATGAACGCTTCATCTTGCATTCGTAGTACCGATAGAAAAAGCCGTTTGAAATAATAGAGATCGTTTCAACGCTGATAGAGTTGTACGGGAATGTTCCTGTACCCACATGCCAGTGTACGTAGTTGCATTTGCTGGTCTATGTCATCTGCGCCAGGAAAAAATATCTCGCGCAAAAAGCTCCCTTTCAACTCGTTTCCTTGTACGTAGTGTTGCAGAAACACAAACTACAAATTCTTCAGGACCGTATATTTGATATATCTGAGAGTCATTTCAATAAATCTGTAAATGCGAGTCTCCGAATACTGGCTGGTTTATGTACGTGTGTTTATTGTTGTGCCGCTGCGTAGCGTAAGGATCTTCGTTTCCGTGTTATCGTGTTCAAGCTATTTTTATATTTTGCCGGCGTGACTACACGTGCAATGGAAACATGCCTATACGTAGGATGCTGCATGTATTTTCTTGTGCGTGCACACTTGCTTATGAGAAGCTGCAAAAATAAGACTCGTTCCGTTTTGTTGGATAAACGTATTTCTTCGCAGCGGTCGCACGCCAATTAGCGTGAAGCTATGCAAATGCAACGATGGCTCGTTTTTTTTTTATTTCTCCTCGTCTACAACGTAATTGTGCACTTCGGCGTCAGAAGCAGCTGACCCATGTACTGTCCTTTGCTTTCACTTGAGAAGTGGCGCCTTCTAAAATGCTTTAGCATGCATTCCCGCACAACTCGTGTGAGTAATATTTATGTTCAAATAACAACTGTGAACGTAACAAAACGCGGTGATGTGTTGTATACTAATTACCCAGTTGTAATTGAGCGCCATAGCCAGCTCCTGTAGATGGTTATTTTTTTTATTAAAACGCACCACCGCCGCTACCAGGTGGCGCCACAAGTTTTCTTGAAACGGCATTGCACGAGGCCCATACCGCAGAAATGGCCAAGTGGACAATGTCATCCTGCGCAGTGCCGCTGTGCATGGTGGTAAAGAGGCCTGCCGAATCATGTGTAATAAAGCTGCACATACGCCCATGTCGTTCGCAATACGTTAAATGGAAAGGCACTTGCTCATTAAGGGCCGGATAGATATTGAAGAGGCGTGGAATAACCGCCTGAGAATCTCACGGTCCTTTCCACAACCGCATGAAGGCGGCCGACAATGAGTGTCCTGCTAAGTGGCCCGCCAGTTCGTTGCTCTTAGTTTCATGTGTGACGGGATCCACTAAAAATGATGGTAAATTATTGAAAGCGGACCTGTTAAAACGAGTGGAAGTCGACTTTCGTTAAGTTATAATCGCTTAAGCAGGGTTTTCCACTCCAATTGGCTGTCTTTCAAGTGCATGGCCAGGCGCTCGTCCTCGTCTGCAATGGCATTATTGTGCCCCCACCCCCCTGCACCTAATTTTTACCGACATAATTGGGAGCGCCACTTTAAATCCGCACATAAAACCAAACCAAGCTGAGTGAAAAACGTTTGAAGAGCATGTCTACTTCAAACCAGCCACTCATGCAACAAGATTCGCACTTAATGGCGCAGAGGTCTACTCAGCGCCCACTCAGTTTTACCCTAGAGTCTCTCTAGTAGACGTTGTCAACGTTGTGCTTTGGAAGCCAGAGAGACGGAATTCTCCAGAACGCTTGCAGGCATTACAGCAGAAGTCGGTGCAAAGTGCCTTATTCGAGCACCGTCATGCCCCTTTGCTAACGGTATGATTGCCTGAAGGAACCCTGGCACACTCATTTCCATTCGTTTTAAAATATGATACGTATTCAGAATATATTAAACAAAACCGCATTCCGCTCCAGATTAGAAATTGAGGTAGCAAACGCAGTCAAATATTAAACCTCCACGAAAATCAGAGCTTTCTAATTATATGTTTCAGTGTTTCTTCGTTTCTGCATAGTTAGCACGTTGAGGGGTGTCACTCTAGCTCTTACGGCTGTTGGCCTGCTTCCTGCAAGTTCCAGTCGAAAGTAAAACGCAATAAAAGCAAAACAGAAAGTTGAAGTCGTGTCAGCTGCCACGAGCGAATCACGCAGTGCCGCTGTGTGCAGGCAATAGCAAAAACATTCTCCAGTGTTTCCAGGCACAAAGAAAAGCGAAATAGCTTTTATCGGCAGTGTACCATGGTGATTTTAATTACCCAGTTGAAAATTTTCAATCCGTTGGTTTGAGTGTTACAAATTCGCAGAAATGCAATTTTTCCGCAGTATGCGACGGGAAATTAGACGACATAAACTATTTAGAAAAGTTTTGCTCGATTTCGGAGATTTTTCTAAAGCTAAAAGAGGTTCAAGTAGTCTAAGTGTAAACAATACTAATTTAAACTGCTTTTTAAGCCAAATTATCAGACTATAACTCTGGAATTGAAATACATTTTAAGGTGGGGAGGCGTAGTCATCGCATATATTTGTTCCTTTATTTCATTCCAAAAAATTATGTTTTTTCACCAATGAAACAAAAATGCGATACCACGTGTTCTAGCAGTCACGTCATTATCGTTTATTTTTTTTGCTATTTCCTGACGACGTTATTTAGACCAGGACCGAGAGAACATAAAGGCCCGCGTTTGAAGATATCTCCAGCGTTTCTAGCAAACTAATGTAATAAATGGCCATCATTCGAACAGACGACGTAAGGGAATCTTCGCATTTCACACCCAAGTGTAAACCTTCCACTGCGAAGAAGTGCCGTTTTGTGCCCAATAAATTTCGCCAGTGTTCTTCTATCGTTATCTTACACTAAAATGTTTTTTTGTCTTTGCGCGCGTAATATTATAAGGTTATACACAGAGAGTTGTTTTATATAACATGATGAATGATAACTTCTGCTATGTGCCACAAATGATTTTATAATTATCCTTGCCATTGCTTTAAAGGGAGGCTCTGCAAAAGTGTTTTTTTCAGGGTGAATCGTTGGACTGCCACTTTAAGCTGAAAACACTGGCTTCAACATACTTAGGTGTAGCCTAGTGATTTAAATTCCGACACTGTAATACTGGTTCCTATCCACCGTGAAAGTCCATACTTAAACCTACAGTGCGCAGAAATGTTTTCAGCTATTCTGAAGAATTCAGGAGGAGTGCCAACAAATCATTCCGGTTATATGGATCACAATTTAACTCTGTGTTAAAAAACAGAGTTCTGCTGATAGAATGAATAAAAATATAATTTTCATGCTGACATTTTTCAGCAAAAGGCTCAAACAATTATGTTCCACCATCGGTTCATTACCTACAACTGTGAATAAAGGTGTTGGCAGTGGGCGCTTTCTATAAAGCGCACGTACATTTAAAAGGCCACTTAAAACGAATTCCTGTATCTACGGAAGAACATTTTTAATTTAAATGCGTGCGTTTAGTGTTCTATCGTAGAAACAAGCTAATTTTCTTCAGTGCAGTCTTACCCTTTGTTCCAGCAATCGAGAAAATGACACGGTTATATCGGTTAAAAAAATATTTAGAAAACTGCTGGAACATTCAAAGCAGTAAGCCACCCCTCGGTCGGGTATTTTTCATTCACTAGCCCACTTTTTGTGTGTGTTTTTCCTACGCATATCTCAGTAAGCAAGAAATCCAACCCCGGGCGAATTCATGCGTCTACTTGCGTTTGCACAATCCGTGCTGAATCGCCGTGGATCGATAGATAGCCTGCGAACACTTAATATATTCAAGAGCGGAAGCTACGGCACGTTGATGAAACATCGACGCGGTAGGAAGTGCAAACTAATACGTGGACGACAGGAGAAGACAGCAAAAAACGCATCATGTCGTTGTCGTTTTTTTGTTTTCTCCTGTCCCCATTTTAGTTAGATATCAGCGCCCCAAGTCGTTAGTGCTCAACAACATTCTCATTTTATTTACTACTAACTTGACAACGGATTGGCGACAGAAGCAGAAATGTAGCGACTGATTAGTTTTAGCACCAACTAAGGTGTACTTGCCGGTGTATTAAAAGCAGTTGATTCCGGCGCAACGAAAACAATAGCAGTGCCCGTCCACTCCGTAAAGAAGCCAGGAGAAGCTAGGAGAATTCCCGTAAAGCTAGGAGAATTCCAGAGAGTAGACGAAATAAAACACGTTCGTGGGTATGCTACCTTGGGGTGTACTTCCTATTTGACCTGCCGAATGAAACTTGGAAATATCGGATTTTTATACTAGCAGACATAACATACCGCGGTCCGTTTCCTGCCCGTATAAGCCCGTGTATCACCAGAACACGGCAATTTTATAATATTTGAAATTTCACTGCGAACTACCCATTCAAGAAAAGTGAATAAAACTATTTCTTGCTGTTAGGATCGTCTTTGCGGCTTACGGTCATATAACATGTTTCGGGATAGCTGTGATAAAACCAGGGCTGTAGCCATTCTGCTAACCACACTCCCCCGGTAGCTGGCCGTGTACTGACAGCGGAGGGTTATTCTGTTACGTGCACAACTTCACTGTGAACTGAATATTTATGAAAAGTAAATGAGACTCGCCGTAGTATTAGATTCGTGCGACCGGTCAATTTCAATACCGTTTTTATTTTTAGATGCGTGCCAAAATTTGGAGCTATATAGCGTCCACCGGCCTGTTGAGTTTACCGCAAGATTGTAAATTTGTCGGCTGTCGGCGTGGCACAGTACACAGACTGTAAGGAAAACAGAGACATATTAAGAATCGCTCTTAAAAAACGCTTTTTTAGCGATTTGCCAAACTTCTTGGAAATAAAGGTACTCTCATTATTATTATTTCTGACGTATATTTACTCAACCCCAATAATACCGGATATGCTTAACAAAACAACTTGGTACTATCAAAAGTGCGCACAAATTACAGGAAACAAATCAGTCCTCTTCTAAGTAAAAATGCTTCGTAATTCATTGCCCGCAAACATCAAATTTATCAATTCTGAACGCTTATTTCATAAATTCTTAAAAATCACTTGTGGTCCACAGTTTACTGTTAATAAATTGACCATTATTTACCATGAACCTTGTTTTATTACGCACATCCGTAAAATGTCTCACCAGTTCTTTGCATATATCTCTGTTTATTTCGTTCTATTGATATCATGTGTTTTGCTATCTATTTATCTTTGCCGATGTTGCTTCCCTGATCTGTAACGCTCTACCTGCCTGTGTGCACGTTTTTTTCTACTTCGCGTAGAAGTCCCCCCCGCCAGTGTAAACGCTCGGACCTCTTTCTGTATAACTACTTGCTATTGTTCTTTCTTGTATAACAATATTTTTCACTAAAACTTGAAACCCTGAAACCTTTTCGTAATACAACAAAATTTATGTGCGTATAACAGTTGCGAAGCGTGGTCTTTATGCATATTGAGCTCGAGAAAAGAGAGCAATACATGCTCTGGAAAGGTCAATGAGTCTTTCTTGCTGTCTGCTTCTGAATTTGTGCGGCATTGCGCACCACAACTAGACATTCCAGCAAAATTTCTGCTGGCACTCCGCGGAAATTGTTACTTTCAGAACACCAAGAATCCGAATGTTTGTACAAAAGGCAGTTTTGTAGCCGTAACGAATGTTGTCTCCGCAGAATGTATGTTTTTAAATCGCAGAGAAATGCCTTTAGGAATGCGCCCGCGTTATGTTTCTGGGCCAGACGCGTTTATTTCGTACAGCAGCACGAACAAATTTAGTTCCACGTCGAGCTGCCCTGCCGCTCGATATTGTGACCCGCCTGCTTTTTCGTCCCCGGCTGTACAAAACACTGAAAGGTGTGCAGTGCGTCGTATTCCCCAATTTACTAAATTCTAATAGTTTATAAATTGCTCAGTTAGAAATACAATCAAAGCTACAGCAGGACAGAACATTTTGAGATTGACGTCCGGAATCAAATTTGAACTTTCGTGGCAGTTTCGCCTGCAGTCGTACGAAAATACAGCACTATATTCAGGCCCAAACTTCAAAAACTGAATCTGAATGTCGCCTTCTAGATATCGTCACAGAGCACTGCAGCTCCCGAAACCTATTCTGTCCACATCAGTCTGTTTGCCCGACCTACGCCTGCGACCAGGGCAACAAACGCACGTAGGGACGGCATTCGTCGCAATCGACAAAACGTCCAACCGGCATCTTGCACCCAATTTGCGCGTGTCACAAGACCTATTTCGACTAAGCCACCGAAGTTTGTTGACGCAAAAAAAAGTACAACCCACAGAAAACACGCCCCGCTCCCAACACGTTTACTTTCTGCAACGTTGGAAGCGTGTTGCACGTAAGAGATTACGACCGTACAGGCCTCACGTTGCTTATTTTATTTTTTCGAATTGGGGCTCAGTGTTCCCTTGAGGGTATTATAGCAGGGTAGGAGCATCGGGCTCAGACCATGCAGGCTGTCGGCAGTCACTCCTCTCAGTGCGATGCAGCTGGTTTTAACCTACTGGGGATGGGAGGCACTAAGCAGGGCTCTCTTTAACTGCTGCCATGGCCATAGCACGGACGAGCAATTTTGCAGTAGGCGGATAAAAAGCGTAATATGGGTTGTATTGTCAACAAGCGCATCCTGCTGAGAAGAGAATGAAGCTGGACACGCAAGTCCGGTTATTATCATCGTGGTACAGAAAGGATCTGGTGGATTCTGTCCTTCCCATCATGGTCGTAAATGGAGGACAACAGCCAACTTTTTACTAGTGTTTTAAATGCTTGTCTACTCTTTTACAGCCACCGGCAGGACAACCTTGGCCGTAGAATATCATGCAACGTTGCAAAAAATAATAAAAAATCTGTTACAAAAGGGGGTCCCCCACGGACTAAAAATAGTTTCAGACATTCAAAATAAAGCAAGATGCAAGCCTTGGTAGAAGCACCTACTTGAAGTACCCCTGGATTATAAAGCGCAACTCTGCAGCGCGATCCATGCGTCATGCGTCACGATCATGTCTCCAAAATATCGCACATGGTATCGAGTACGTTCACCCTTTCATATGGCTAACGCTTTCTGCAATTTCTTTTTCAGTCCTGATCAAGTGATATTATTCAGTTATGAGCCTAACAACGCACGGCTACCGCATTCAATTCTTCCTTTCACCTACAACACCCCACGAAATTTTAATACCATACACAACCAAAAAGTAACCAGCTCCGGGCTTGACAATATTCACCCCAGCCCAATACAAATGGTCGCTCATCTCATTTCGGAGGCAGCTTTCTCATTTAATTAATCTAATGTATAAAAACGGTGTGTTTCCGGAGGAACTTAAGCGGGGAAAAATTATTCCAGTCCTTTAGGAACCGTGATCGATCATTGCTTCCTAACTACAGGCCCATATGCATATTGCCATTTTCAGTAAATATTGAAAAACTAATTGAAACTCGTCTAAAAACTATTAAATCAATTTAATATCGTTTCTTCATGCCAATTTAGTTTCCGTCCTGGTTATTCCACTGATCTGGCCCTCGTTTCCCTTGCCGACAAGCTATAATCATTTATTGACAAAGGCTTCTACGCTGGTTCAGTTTTTATCGATCTGTCTAAAGCATTTGATACTATCAATCACTCTATCCTTTTTACTAAACTCGAATTGCTTGGAATTTGTGGTCCTCCATTATTACTCATTAAAATTACTTACGAGATAGAATTCAGGTTGTTTCCGTAAGTTACGTCTACTCGCAAGCTAGAAACACTAACATTGGCGTACCCCAAGGTTCCATATTGGGGCCACTACTTTTTGTGTTATACAATAACGGTTTACCGAATTGCCTTGCCTCTTCAAAATGTCTATTATATGCAGACGATACCACGCTCTACAACTATGACAGTACTGTTTTGTCACTAACGTCTAAACTAAATGTAGATCTTCGTAACGTGTTACAGTGGTGTAATCTTAATAAGTTAAAAATTATTGCTTCTAAAACAAAGTTCGTTGTCTTCCATTCCCACCAAAGGGCCAGCAGCATCCACACCATCTGTTACCATTGACATCAGCTAATTTTCGCTAGTGAATACTCCTCATGTTTAGGCGTCCTACTTGACTCCAACTTGAAGTATCATCATCATATTGCTAATGTAAAAGAGAAAAATGGCTTATGGCATGCGCATCCTCATTAAAGCTAGATCGTTCTTCAGTCATTCAACGCTAATATCACTATACTAATTATTTATTCATCCACATATTACATACTGCATCTCATGCTGGGGCAATACATACGACACTCACCTTAACCCATTACAAATAATACAAAATCAAGCTATTCGAATTATCTGATCAAGCACGTATGGCGCGAATGCTCATTCATTGCTTTGTTCAAATAATATTTTGTCCTGTTTCCAACTGGTGAGTTATAAACCTAGGTATTTTTTTGTTTAAGGTGCTTGAAATCAGTTTCCGTGTTTCTCTTTTTTGGCTCCTAGTCTTGTTATTACTAACACCACTAGGTTTGCTTTAAGCACAATTTCATTTACCGAGAGTAAAAACTAACTACGGCAAACAGACAGCGCACTTCTCGGCTATTTGTCTATGGAATTCCTATGGCCACCCGCCATTAAGTCTTCTACCACATTCACAAATTCAAAAAAGAATTAAAGTGCTACCTGATGTCCCTGCCTCAGACGTAACCAAGATTGTTCCTGGTGCTTTGTTTTTCAGTGTTTTTCTTTTATAAATTGATTGTGTATAGTTATTGCTAACCATGTAATTTACTTATTGACTCTGCTTTACATCATTCTTGTACACATCCCTCTTTTCATTTGCTGCTATTATTCAGTGTATTTTAAGTTATTCTTGGCAGGAGGTCCCGCTACAGCCTTTGACCTTGGGACCTCCTTCTGTATATAACCCCCATGTATCATTTGGAGATAATATTAAATTGATTGATTGATTGATTGATCTCCAGGCCCCCTCCTGAGCTGATTACCCGAATATGAGTTGCGCGGTGTTGCATGTAATATTACATGTTTAAGTAGTTTGTATTTCGTGCTATTATTCGACTGCGCTTTAGCTCATAGGGTACGCAAAGTTAAGCAGGATGCACGAAGTGACAGCACTAGCGCAACTATAAATTGTTTTATTGCAACAGGGACATTGTTTGCATAAGAACAAAAAGGCTCTGAAAAGACTACCATGTACACCTTAAAATTCAGTGGAACAATAAAGAAAAACAAATTAGCTCAATTCCTCACCTTGGTCGTTTTCCTGGGGTATATGCTTGTTTTATATGAACCACACACATGAAAGAAAGTGCGAATTCCCTCCGTCTAACCACGAAGTTGATTGAAACGCGAAGCTTTCTAGCGTGCGAAAATCAAATAGCAAAGTTCCAAATTCACAGCCGATGCAGAATGCCTTTCTAACTCATTTTCTGTTCTGTGTTCGAGATAGTTGACATACCGCAGGGGTCCCTATTGTGTGGGCACCGCTTTCCTGCGATGCCTCTTAGTTACACACCATCATTAGTAAGAACAAGAAAAGTTCGCTTTTGAATTCACGCTCCCAAAGTCCAAAGTTTAAACTGCAAAAGTCCAAGACCAAAGTCCACTTCAACTAATCCAAAGTACAAAGCCGTTCCTGCGCAATGAGCCCCAAGCAAATTCTGAGCGACCCGAATGCGCCGTCGTGGGCTTCATAACACGAGGGACCCAGGTTCGATTCCGACCGCAGTTTATTGGTTCATCATCATCATTATCGTCATCATCATAATCATCAAGTGACCTGCCCCTGTGTAAAGCAGGGTTTCTTGAAGTGTGTTTTGGTTACGAACCTGGCACCAGTGAGACCCGAAAAGCTTCGCTTTAAAATTCGCTATTGGCGGTAATTTTATATATGTACTGTTACCCAGAGGCTTAGTACGCCAGCCGAATCAGCCATCACAACTCCACTGAAAGTGGTGAGTGCGAAATATTCCGTGAAGCACCTTTATTCAGACAGCAAATAATAGAAAGCTGAATCTGTGGGGTGTTCTTCTTTGCGTCAGCAGTGCCTGCGACAGTTAGTTCTGACACAGCATGAATTGGTGGTGGCCATTCGCGCACCTCCAGTTTGTTTCGGAACTTGTTTCTTTGCTGGTATTTCGCGAGGCTGTTCACCTTGGTTCATCACCGCTACAACCACAAGGACCTGGGTGCTATCATGCCTTTATTCTAGTAATAGCTGCAAAATATTCGCGGCTTTTCGCGCATCCACCCTTAAGTCGCTGTGGCTACGACTGCTTCGGTTGCACGACTTTACTTATAAGGGCAATGTGTGGTTGCTATCAATTTTTTAAAGGTCTTTGCACTTATAGTATACCTTTCGTCGCTCATAAATGGAAAAGGGCGAAAAATTCCTGGGGATAATTCTGGGTAGATGACTGTGGCACTAATACCAATGCACAGTTCCTCTAGCAAGGCAGTTCGGGTTGCATCGGAGCGTTATCTATGGCTGGTTTGAGTTCATATTTGATTTTAACCGAAGCACGTTACACGTACTTGCCATCACCATGCCCAAAAAAGAGGCATGAATGATTAACAACATAACTGTGAGTGGGGGGAATGGGTTCGGAGGATAAGTAGAAGGTCAACGGTGCTTAGCAGCTGTGAGTGTTGGTGAGGGAATAAACTCTATATGTAAACAACAAGCGCGGTCTTCGGGCGCTCGTCCGGTGAGAGGTGTCCTTAGTCTAAATAATCCAAGAATATCGTATTTAGCTAGTTGGAGGTACATGCTGTCGGAGAGAGTTCACAGTGCTCATGAACCTAAGGCACAGGTTACAACTTATACCCTGAAAAAATATTACAATTGCGTTCTGGTGGAGATGATGCAAAAAATACACAAGAATAAGAAAACATATCATAAACACGATAATAAAAGAAAGAATTTGAAACTCCTACTAATACTGTAAGGTAAGAAAAAAATAAGATAGGCCACAAGCACGCGAGACATCTTGCTACCTGTGTCACACAACGAAAAGTAAAAAATAACTCGGCCTTATAAAACACCACATGAATAACACCGCCGAGCAAACAAAGGCACATCTTTGCGAAAAGTTTAGCTCTCATACTGGAAGAGTACACTGAATTCGACTGGCGAAATCACAATAACCCGACAATTTGTAGCTAAGTTGTGTCCAACAAAAGCTATTATAGGATTTCTTTGTGCCGATCGTGTCTTCGGGGGTCAGGAATCGTCAACGGGGTGAAAAGACTGCCAATCACTTCTCTCTGCGGCGTCCCGAAAAGGAAATTTTCGTTCCTTTTGCTCAAGAAGTGAGATACATTTTTCAAAAACCAAGACTCGTACCAGCAGAGGGGCGATCAAGGGGTGCGATAAAAAATACTGTAAAGCGCTGGCCACCCTAACCGGAGTAGGAAAAGATGGCTTTCATTTTCGCGATTCGAAATCAATATATCCGGGAAAGTGCAGATTACGGTGAACACGATACAACCAATTTTATTTTGGGGCTTCTTTTGAAGCAGAACTGGCCAGCGATTTCCTCCGACGATGACCCCACAAGCTGTTCTTTGTTGACTGTCGCAAATGGCGTTACTATTGACTCCTACAAGCAGCGCCGTTTGGCTGCTAGTCAAGCCAAGCCACTCGTTGGTGTCTATACGCAACACCATTCACCTTTTCCGCTTAGGATAGTCGCAAATGCACTGCGTCAGAAGCGATAGTACCGAAATAAACTATTCCGCACCAACGTAAACATATAAACTAACGTATCAGTTGTTATTATTTTAATACATTTGGGACGCAAATATTTATATTCATTTCTCGTTCTTTACCTATGAAGCAAGCCATCTTTAAAAAATACAAGGTATTATGCGCTGGACAAAGGCTTAGAACTGGCAAATATGAGATCCCCATGGAAAATCTCAGGTACTTGAAGTCCTTCTAGAAGAAAACAAAACTTCGCGAATTGAGAGAGTACATTGCGCATTGACGGCCACGGTGGCAGCACATGACTTGCACATCAGGAATGTTACAACTATAATTTTATCGGAACTGTGCTTGATGCTTCCTTTAGTCGAGGTATTCAAAATAATCACTCATTTCTATTTTTGATGGGTATTGACCCATCCAGCACTTCGTGTTAAAGTCAACTTCATTGAGGAGCAGCAGTAGAAGTGCAATCTTGTCAAGCTATAATAACATTGCCTCCCGTATTTGGACGTTTCTTTCAATAAATGTACTTCCCGATGCAAAGCACCCGAAGTTTGCTTTCACCAAAAACCTTTACCAACCCTTCCTTCAAAATTTTGAAAGAAGCTAGAAATTATTCTGGACATCAAAACTTGTCAAAAGTGCGTCAAAATTTTCGCTAAAAGTACGTCCAACCTTCGCTGAAAGTGCGTCCAATCGATCGTCAAACGTTTAAAGGCCCAAATCGTAAACGCAGAACAAACACATGCTACGATTTTTTCCCGCACTATGTAAACGCAACTACGAACGATCTAAATGTATACCGATGTGTGGTTAATTAGGTAGAGTACACTATTCTATACCTTATTGTATACCGATGGATGTATTTTCGCATCTGGATGCATTCTTTTTTCACGATTTTCAAGAAACGCTTTGAACAATGGAATCCCGGTTACATGCCCGCGCCGTGTTAATTGCTCTTATTATCTCTTTTCGGTCAACCAAACAGTCTATAAAGTTTCTTCACACTTTTTTTAGTTCTCTTACCGGACGCCGTCGGTACACTAAAAAGCTTTTCTTGATAAGTACATTCTTGAGAAGCTTGCATAAAAACTACAAAACTGGTGCTTGCAGCGTTGCTAAGAAACACCAGATTTCACTAAACAATCATCGGTCGCAATGGTTTCTTACCTATGAACTCGCAGGGTGGACCACGTGTTCTCCGTCCGGGCCTGACGGTAGTCGACGCGGCAGCGGTAGACGCCGGCGTCTTCTGCCTCTACGCGGGCGACGCGAAGCACTGCCGGCTGCTGCCCAGCGTCGAAGCTGAGCCTCGCCGCTACCTCATCTTCACCGGGGAAATGTCGCGCTCCTTGCAGTAGGGTCCCCGACCGAGCGTCCACCGTGTACACAGGCGTGGACGAATTGTCCTTGTACCACAGAATGAGAGCCACAGGGCGGTCTTCGTCATCACCTGGCGTTTGAATGCGTTACGTTGCAAGGCAACCAGGCATCCGACCCGGCCACGGCACTCACCTCGTGGGTTTCTGCAAAACCTGCACAAAAGACAAATATTTTTTATAAGTTTCGTACTTACATAGACAATTATAAAATTATTTATTGTAATAATTTATTTATTTATTAAGATGAACAGGTGTTTTAAGTGCAAAAACAATTCCCCCCAGAGACCTACAACAACTCCTATCTTCTACTTGTCGCATTTTAAATGCGAAAGCCTTAGCTCTCCATGTTTCAAGACCGTGCGTTGTTAGGTGCACAAAGTGATGGCCTAGCAAAACAGGGTCGCGCTGTGAAGGAAATAACGCGCGGGGAAAGGGAAACAGCTGTGCCGGACAAGGTTCGGGTTAGGATCTGAGAGGACGACGGAAGGCTGCGCCTGAGGTGGGTAGGCCGCTACCGCTCCAACAATAAAAGCAGCTTTTCGAGTTGCAGTTACCGACAGAGGCTAAATGAGCCTGCTGACAATGGCAAGTGAGCAAAACTAGCTTTGAAGGGTGCTGTCTAGGTGGCTGACCAAGTAATGGAGGGCGCATTCTGAAGTTTGAAACGGAGTATCGACTGAAGGATCCACTATGCTCTTGCATTTCCAGTCTTAGAACATACTATGCACCTTCTATAATTTGTTACCCCAGCAAAATCCCTATCTTAAACCAGCACATTTCTTTTCCAATTGTTTCCTGCCTTCTCCTCCTGAGCATTCTGCGATTTACAACTTCCGTACCTTTCTTTGCTTTACGAATATGATTTCAGCTCACGTCTACTTACTTTTAACTTGGCAAATTATTTCGAGATGTAGGCTTTGCTGTTTTGCAACAATCGGAGAAGGTGACCACTGTGAAACTATGGCAAAAATGCAGATTGATACTATCAATACACATTTATTTATTATTTATTATTTATTTATTTATTTATTTATTTATTTATTTATTTATTTATTTTTATTTATTTATTTATAATTTTTTTATACTGCAGGCCATGATTCTGGCCTATGAAGCGGAAGCAATATATAACGACGGAATTACAAAGAGTCCGTGAACAGTTTGCTACATACAGCGCGTCACAAGCACGTCTAAATTATTCCCTGGTACAACCATCCATAAAAAACAGCACAGACGCAATCCCAGCTTCGCGTAAACGCTGTGCCCCGACAAAAATACAGTACAAAGAACCCTTAAAACGCATCCATATTCATACAAAGTAAAAGTGCTTAAATGACGGTAGTTCATCAGACAATTCGTTGTACAATTTATGTGGAAGTTTCTCCATTGTACGGCCTGAAGGGCTATAGAATTGCTTTTGGTAATAGCGCGCATACAAAAACTATTCCTGTGATTTTTTGTTTTTGCAAATATTGGCGTAGATGGGAGGCTCTGCCTATGTCATATTTGTCGTACATCAATAATGGTTATAGAACGACGCAGTTGAAGTCTGATTTTCCTGTGTACAGTCGTCGTCGAAATTTCGAGGCCATGACAAAACTGCGCAGGCCGCAGAAAATTCAATGGTGTAGCATACTTCTCGAGAGAGGCTGATAAGTTTTATGGTGGAATACAAAAAAAAAAACACCTTTCTTTCTTACTCCCGTAAAACTGCAATAAAATATTTCTGTTGCCGTTAAAGGTTAAGCTTATTCTTTGAATTCTTTGTTTGCCGCGAAGGCTTAGGCCTGGCCTAGAAACGTTTGACAAAGACTGTACAATTTTATGTAAAACTAAAGACAACTAATTTTGAACCGTCCCAACTGTCTTTACAGAACATCAAAGCTCATGCTACTATTTTAAAATTGCGTTCTTTAGTTTTACTTAAAATGCGTCATGTTATATCATGTCACCTAAAATACATGCCCATTAGCAAAGCGACGTTTAGCATGGCCATTTTAAGCGAAACAGTGCAATTTCACGTAGGTTACACCAATTCATCCCTAACCCAATCTCTGTGTGATCGCGTAGGGCACCACATAAGGCCTTCGCTGACAATAGCGCTTGATTTCTCTCCACCGGCTATGTACAAACTCGAAGGCCAAAACCAGCACAATACATAACTAGATGGATCAGCACCAGTTTCATGTCTCTTTTGTTCCTGTTTTCGTTTCCCTACGGAGGTTGTGCAACTGCGAAAGAACCCGCCTCCGGTTCACAGCAATTTCTTCTGCTCCTTTCGGCTGTCACTTATTCTTTACAGCTCGCAGTGCCTCGGACACGGGACGCGCTAACACAATGCCGATGAACGACAGAGGAACATGAGCCACCCCATGGACAGAGGAAATAGCTGAACTGTCTCTGGCCAATAAGAAGCTCCTCATCTCTGCTCTTATTTCTATGCTGCAGCCAGTCTGGCTACTCTCGGTCTCTGAATGCGCTCGTCGGTTTGTGCAATCCCATCCACAGATGCCCTCTGGGAGTGTTTCATCACAGGGCTCTGTTCCGTCGGGTCGTGCATGTTTAGTGCCTGAAAAGCCGTTCACGGCTTCTTTGGGAGCCTGATACAGCCCTTAAGCTGTGAAAACTTCCAAATGAATTACTGGTGATGATGGTTCCAACAGAAAATTTAGAGAATGGTCGAATGTTGATAGGTTTGATGTTCAGCTTCGCTGCAGTACTCAATGGGTTTCTTGCCTTTGTAAAATAATCGGTAAAATTAAACCAGCATCGCAGCACTGCTCACAAATTTCAGGCATCCAACATAGATAAAAATACCAGTTAAGGTGTTTCAGTCCTTGCATGTGTTGTCGCAAGGAGCATGTAGCGGTTAACCTGGGCAGACGCACCATTAGGTGTCCCACTATTCTATTGACGCATATTGCAACTTATTTATGCCCGTTAACTCTGGAGTAGTGAGGAAGCAATGCTACATCGCATGCAGACTAATGTCGCGGACAGACCACACTTCCGCTTCAAGGTAAGTAATTGTACCTTGAAACTGTGCGGAAATAGTGTTGTGCGCAAGCACGTACAGCAACTTAAAGGCCAACTGCACTCAACATTTCAACGTCTTGAGAACCTTATTTCCTTAAGGTCTGCACAAAAAGTAACATGCAAAATAGAACAGCTTAAATACGCTCGTAGACGCCGCAAGCGGTCAGCAAAAATTCGCAAATTTGAAACCGAATCCGAGGAAAGCGCGGCCATTGCCGTGACGTTGCAGCCGTCCAGTGAGCGGCCGGACGGTCAGCCGCTCAGTTGAAAGACTGCGCGCAAGCTCTACGCACGAACAGGCCAGCACGTGGTTGAACCGCGCGCAGCAGAGCTCGACCGGTTCTCCACATGCGTGGCTGGCCAGGCGAATAAGCCCCCCGTCGGCTGGAACGTCACAGGCGCGTCATGGCTGTTTACAAGATCCGCCGGTAGGTGCACCATGTTCTGTGGCGCAGCTTTTTAAACCCTTCTGACTGATTAACGAGGTGTTTCCCGTGGCGATCACTTGTGTCCCTGCTGATTTGGAGGTACTTACTACGCATTAAACATAATAAACTTGGTCTAGATGAAATTTGAGTGCGGTTGCACTTTAGGTGTGACTATGCGCGATCCACTGCCCAAAGCGTGCCCCTCAGCGTGTCCGTCGCATTTGTTTGGGAGGGCCATTTCCCTTGAATGTACAACTGAGAAACGGACGAAGTCTGCAATCATGAACTGTGGCTGACGGCCGACTAAAGCTCTTGAGGTGTACCTTGGCGACAGACACGGGTCTAGACAACGGCATTGAACTGCTTCAACCTGTACATGCACAGTACCATCGTGGCAACCGAGTTATACCCACTTCACACAGTGTCCTTTGCAAAATTCGGTTCCCGCATGACTGAAGGGAATCTGAGAACCGGGTGAGCAATATTTTTTTCGCCGATGGTATCTTTAGGAGCCAAATTTCAAACCACTACCCACGGCAGGAAAAGGATCTTATTAGCAAAGATAACGCCGCCTTAATTGCATAATGAGTGCCAGGAAATAGTGCGCATTTTACATCGGTGATCGAAAATCAGAAAAGGCTGCCGTAAAGTTGAGCGTGAAGTTCCCTGAACCCCAACCTGGCGCACGAGCATAAGAGTATTTCAGGAATAGCAAAAACAGCGCGAAACATGAGACAAGCGTCCTTTGAGCTGTTTTTGCTATTCTTGAATATCTAGCAACCACGCCAAATTTTTACCTTGTTGGAGTATTTCAGCCCTCGTGTGCGTGGATTATGATGAGCCGTTTGGGAATATCCCTCTCGTGATTGCGTGATTTCGCAATATTACTCCTATGCTGCACGGGTTGTTTTGTAAAAGGATGGCGAGATTATTTATTGAACTAAATTGCTCGTGATTCTCTAACGCCCAGGGCAGAATTCAACTCCCTGGTGATGTATTTTATCCAGTACAGGTTGCCTGTGGCTTACGTGATCGTTTTGTAGATAGTCCGCACTGAACTGAAAGGGGCACCCGTCACTGAAAGCCATACTGATATAGCAACCGCTACACAGGTGTCCTGGCTGGTCTCGTTATGCACGTTTGTTCATTACTGGCACCTCCCACTTCCCCGTGGCCTTCAAACTTAGCATATTTTATGTACTTGTGTTCTGAAGACAGCACCATAAGTCGAAGAAGTTCTGTATAAAGACGGTAATATGACCGCTGATATCACGCAGAAAATATAACGATAGGGGACAATTTACAGCAGAGGTGTTTTTTGCGGGATCCGTGTGAATTTTTACGCGCAAAAAGCACTTACCACTCTCCCGTATCTTTAAAACTCGAAGCATTCAAACTTGTGCCTTGGTAGTCTTGAAGGGGGAAGCGTTGCACGGCGCAAGGTGTTTCTGTGTGCGGGTGTTGTCGTTTGCTTTCCCCCTTCCATGTATTAATTGGCTCCGCATTTCCTCTAACTCGAGACGTTTCCGTTGTCTGCACAAATAGCATAAGCATAGCTGTGGTCCTGCTAATGTAAGCTCGAACTTCAACTTGCGCTTGAGCGAGTACGGCAGCGCCATCGCAGCGCAGATTGCACCGTTCGCCGCAAAGGAACTAAAAGTGACCGGCGGATGGTTCCCTCCCTAGAAAAACCCAATTCTGTCAGAACACTGAGCTCTATTTCGGTGGATCTGGGAGTCGGGGTCTGCGAGGCCGCCATCGGAGAGACAACTGCGAGCTCTATAGGTTGGTCTAGAAACCGACTTCTGAGGAGCTCCTGGCGGCGAAATCATTGCGCCCTTTTTCGCTTGGTGTGAGAAGCTGCTCCTAACCTGCCGTACGCACGACACACGGCCGACTTACGAGATGGCTCGACTTGCGACAGCACCGCAGATAAAACGGACAGCAGGAACAGTCACAAGAATGGAATCAGTCGACGGCCAGCTGCAAAGCACCAATAAAAATCTTGGTGAAAACTCCAAGCGCAACGGCATGTTAGACACACTACAAAACTTGTGTGGTAGAAAACGCTTCACAAAGACGAAGGTACCATGCTACTACAGTTAGGAAACTCCAATAGGTCTTACGCAAAATTGAAAAGGGGCCGTCTTGAGAAACCGTTTGAGAGACCCCTGGGCTGCGCTGGTGATCCAGCACCATTGAGCGGAATGACTCATCACTGTTGTGCCTCATCTCTATGCTACGAATATTGCGTGGAGAAGTTTAACCAGGTGTCTGAGAAAAAAAAAGTTCACCACTATGACACGCAAAGCGTCACACAGATAAGAAACAATTCGTCCACCGTGCGTACTTGTTGTGGACAGGGTCAAGTATTTACTGATGAAATTTCGCACTATATATTTTTGAAACAATCCAGCATAAAAACATCTTCGTTACCTAAATAGGGAATCGAATCTGAACGCTCGAAAGGAGGTGATATTATCAAGACTAGTGCCACCTGCCAGCAGTTAAGGCCAGCTTCCTTGCAAACGCACGTTCACCTACGCCGAAAGTGCAGTGTCGAAAGAAGAAGGCACTAAATAGTACAAAGGACTCCGTTTCCTTCAAAAAAAAATAAAAAACCCAACCGAAAACGTTCCAGCGAACAATACAGGTTTTAGGAAAAGGCAGTATGAAACGTGGACGGAAATTGCTTTTCCGCTAAGGCAAGATCATTTGAAATGGGACCGCGGCAAAAATCCGCGCCAGGTGCGGTTTCTTTTTGTGCGTGGCAGGGGCCTGGAGCATTTAAATTTATTAAGCTCAGCGGTTCTACAAAAAGGCTACGGAGAATCTCATTGGACCAAAATAAAGAATTTCGGCCTAACAGAACGGCTTTCTGGCATTGTTTTGTGTTTGGGATTGCTGAAACGGTCTTGTTAAATAGAATGCATATTTTTTTAAAAACTCCGCAGGCTTGGGTTACGCAATAAACTTAATACACTTCTGTGTAACTCCCACTTGCAAAAACGCAGCAAGTTAAAGCCATCGTAGGAAATGAACTAAGTTAGCACACATTAAAACAAGAGCGGTAATATGCCAGCCGAGATGATGGCATTGCAGAATTCAGAGGAACAGCAGCTCCTAGTATTAAATTTTACCGTGCAACAGACGCTTCAATCAGTCGACAAGTTTGTATGTACATGTATTTCCGCGTACCATTTAGGACACATGCCCAGTGAACTGAGCCAGTAGCTTATTAGAGAAAAACGCATAAACTACCTTTCAAAACTACCACTAGCCTTTCAAAACTCGGTACCGCTATTACTACTGCCACTTGCAAGAGAAGTCTTTTCTCTCCGTTTCTTTTTGTTTTCTGTATATAATTAAAACTATTCCCTGCTCACTGTTGCTGGCACATACAGGTAACGTTATATGAACGACGAATGAATGAATGAATGAATGACTGAATGAATGAATGAATGAATGAATGAATGATGAATGAATGAAATCAATGAATGAATGAATGGCTCGGGGGGCATTGTAATAAGGGAATATTGGTTTCCATTAGGGTAACAAGTTTAGAGTAGACAGACATTTTGGATAATCGGCTGATTAGAAAGCAACAACTCTGTTATAAAAAGGTAATTACTTTTGTGGCAAGAACACTGTCGCCTTTTGGTGTCGTTTGCGGGCACGGAACAGGATGCACGGCTGTAGGTTTTCACTCAAGATATACAAAATAGCCGAGCCGGCTGTGAGCCTCGTGCTCGGCATTATTTTGCGCTGCAGAACAGCGTATTCTGCTCTGCACTGCTGCATTAAAGACTATCTCGAAATGGACAAATCATTCTGCGAAAGGTTAACTTAGCGACTAACGAACGTGCGAAAATAGGGAGTAATAAATGATAGACTAAAAACCGCCCCTTTGTCTACAACGATTTCATCAGCCAGGATGAATGAGTTTCGTTCCTCGCTTCAGAGGATAATTTGTTTAAGCTCTCAGACGAACGGTATGGGAAATTCTTGGACCCTTGAATACATTACGAACGCCACGGTACCCTTTGTGCACACATATGGAGCAGGAGCCAGCATAAGAGACTTCGCGTGATTTCGACGTGCTGCCTTTGCACCCTCCATGTCGACATTCGCATTTCGGCAGCCGCGGGAGTCCTCATTACGCAGTCACGAGCACAATTGCCGGGCTGGAGCTAAAGGCTTTTAAACTACATTCCTGTGTCAGACGGGATGCAATTTTAAAGAGTTTTTTCTCTCGGAGTCGAGTTCTCTTCCGGAACAACCAACAGCGGTCGACTGAATTTGAGAGGGGGTGGCATTCCTTCGGAAGAAACTAAATGCCAACGTGGAATTGGCATTTTGTCGAGTTGGCAGAATCCTAGCCATCTAATCCAGCTACCGTCCATGGCTTTGTTACCCGTAGCAGCTCATGTCCGTAAATTTAAATATCTTTTCTCTTTTGTACCTTGTGGCTAACCAACGATGCGGTTTAATTCACACGTTGTGAACTATTACGTCACATTTCAATTTCAAATGTTTTTTGCCGTTCAAAAAGAAGAGCTGTTTTTCTTTTCTCCTCCAATAAATCTGCTTAGACAGCCCATACTTAGAACGGTTTAATGCATCAACATCACTAGGAATTGCTGCAGTTTTGTTGACAAAATAAGTGTGCAGCTGTCGATGGGTTAAAGTTTAGTCTCTCAATACAGGAGGGACACTCTCTAAAGCGGAATATTTTAAAGCGCAAGCATTAAGAAGCCGTATGAGCATAAAATCCTGTGAAGTCGTCACTATTTCCCGGCACCGGTAGCAGGCGCCGCAAAAATCCTTCCGTGGGCCTTGGTTTCCTTGGGCGGGGACTTCATGGGCCGTGACATTGTAACAGCAATCTCCAGAAATAAAGCAAAAAATATAATGGTGCTATTGGGTGCTACTCATTTCCCAGCGCGTTCCTACAAATTAAACCGAAATAAGGAGTGGACGAAACGGAGTCGAACTGCTCACCAAACTGTACCAATGAGGCACTGCAGTCACAGCACGTCAGTTTTGCTCGGTGCGGTGTCGATCTCCGGCAGGGCCCAACTGAACCGGTAATTTGGCCATTCGTGCTTTCATTGTACCATATCTCAGGAAGTTCTTTGAAATCATGGCCTATCGTTTTTCATCGCACGCCTGAGTGCGTTGTTTCAATTTATAACATGTTATGTCGTCATTCTGCTCAAACTATTTATAGATTTTATTGTGGCCAAACTTTGTGGTTTTCCTTGCTACTTAAAAATTGCCAAGTATACACATAAAAAACGTTCGCCAGCCGTATACAGCACGGAAATTTATAAATGTGCCCTTTAAATGACGGCATGAAAGCCTGCATTGAATAAAGGCTGGCCCAATTCTGATTTGCCACCCCTTGTAATAAAGGTTTTCAGTTATTTAAAAACAATGGTTAGATGGTTTACACAATGGTGAATCAATAATGGTTCTTAGCCATCTCGAATTCATTTATTTATGAGAACCCAAGCAAGAGGCAATTCCTGTAATTATTTATTTCTCCTGGACGATCACATTACTTTCACGTGATTTCAGACTTCACATCACGAATTCAAAGCTTAAATAAAAGAGGTGAACAGACGGAGTTCGAGAAACACGGCCGGGAGTAAGCATTCCATTCTTCATGGTACAGCTTCTTTATTCCATCTTGGCGCTGGAATAATACACTATAACGAATAGTAGAACCACACGCACCCATAACACCGTTATCACTTTCTTTAATGGTATAGACCTAAATTTGCCATAAATGGTTTTGGGATATTCCGGAGATAAAAGCGTAGTTGGTCTGGTACTGAGGCATCCAAACATAGGATTTTCTTTCAAAGTTTAGCGCTGAATTATAAATTTTTTATGATTAATTTGTTATTTAACTTTTACCTAAATTAAGCCCGTATCATCAGCAAAGAGCATGTGTTTCTGAGCAATCTTATTCGATGTGCTCTGCGTTTTCTCAAAGTAATTCCCGCAGAAATAAATGACAGAGCGCACAAAAAGGCAAAGAAGAGGACCAGGAATATATTCTTTCTCTCACTACATTCCAGTCAAATTTCGAAGGGCTTGTGTGTTCTTTTTTAATTAGTAGTATTGGAAACCGAAGGAACTCGTTTTATTGCTCTATCAGGTAGTTTTTGTTTCGCGTTAACTTGTTTCATGACCCTCGGGTTAAGGAAAAGTTTCCACGCTCTTTCCTGTTCGACTAGATTTTCTTAAGATAGTGCGCTCATGAAAATTCAGCAGCCAGGGTAATTTTTCTTCACCTAATTGTTTCAACACGTGTCAATCTTCCCTTATGGGTGCTATGCCCACCCATACCATAGTGTTTTTCAGTTTCTTTGTAATGGAATAATAATCTGTGCTCCGTGAAATGAAGTGCCGAGCAAAACAGAAGTAAAAAGCATAATAAAGATGACGATAAAGGCTGGCTAATCCTGGGCAAACCATTTAAAGGGGAGATGAAAGCGTTTCCTGCCGCCTGTGCAAAAAGGTGCGAAGCAATTACAGAAACTTCTCATATACAAAGGAGAAAGTAAGAACCTTTAAAAATCCCAGGCTGACATTGGTTACTAGGGACCGCAACTTCAGTCTCGGTATTAAACTACAAAAATTGGCAATAAAAAAAAGTTGCACGGGATATTTACGTTAGGTCTTCAGGTGTATGGTGCGATGGCGTTACTTCGGCGTGGAGGGAGCGTTTGGGGTTGAGTCCTGCAATTACCATGTATGGTTTTGAGAATGTGCCGCTCAGCGACGATAGATAGACTCGCTGCAACGATCACTGCGGCACAGGAAAGGCAGACGACATTTCCGCATGTGGGTGCTTAAGATGGCCGCCCGAAAGGTTGCGAGTGATTGTCTATTTATAACACACACGCAGAGAGATAAGCGAGAGCGAAAGAGAAATTCTCAGCTTTAATGAGTAACATTTGTCGGAAGTTTTCGCCCGTAAGCATACCCTTGAATATGACCTCGGCGCGTAAATACAAGTGGGGCGTTTGCCCCTATTTAGCACAGACAAGAAGCTTAATGCTGCACGTTTCCTGCTTAACCCCCTCTCGCCCATCTAGAATTATGGATATATGTATGGGATTGTATCGCGCGTGTAGTTTGTATTAATTCGGCGCTTAGATCCTTGTGAAGTACGGGGAGGACGGTGTTCTTAGGCATGGATGAGGAGAAGTTCCCATATTTTCAAGGAGAGAAGTATGGTTGTACTGGTGAGCCGAAGCATGATTTGCGAAGTTTGAACGAATCTTCGTCCGCTGCATCGTGTCCATCTCAGTTCAGCCGTGTCTGACAGTGAATTTCATCTTTGTGGATTAGAATCCCACTAAACTGTTTTAAGGTACTATGCCTGCAGCCAAGAAACGTGGCCTTTTGAGTGTAACGATGTTTAAGCAGAAGGGCTTGCGTGCGGGCTAGTTGGTGTTCCATAACTACTTCTTAGAGCGCCAAAAACTACAGGTACATAGAATTGCGTGTTCCCTGTCTCATTCTATGTTCTCCTGTTTTTGGCGCTTAAGAAGTAGTGATGTTTAAAGCGTAGATCCGTTCGGCGGATTGCTAAGACAATGTACGCTGTTCCTTCCTGTGCGTGGGAGGTAATAAAGGCACAGCGATTGACTCTTAATACACTGCAACAATTATGGCATTCATCCTTTTAAACGTACCGGCATCGGCGTATACTGTGTTTTCATAGTTTTGGAGCTTTCGGAAGCAATTTGATTCTAGATTTTCGCCTGTTCTTGTGCTGGTCTGGTTCTAATGCTTTTCGGTAGTGGGAGGGGCTTTAGTAAGAGCCGCTGATTGGGTGGCATATCCATAGTGCGTCCAGCCCTTTTCTCTCTTGACGGTGCGGCGTATATTCGCATGGTCGGTCGAAATTTTTCCCCAGAGGCTCTTTTTGTGTTAGGATAGCGGCCTGTCAGATATATTCAAAGTTATTACAAGACAATTTATGGCATGTGCAGTGACCTCAAAAATTGAGATGCTGTTGTTATAATGGTCGTTATTCGGCTTTCTTCCGTGCGATTAGGTTTCTGGTATTGAAAGCTGACCGATATCCGACTCGTGATCGCTTCGTGTAAGGTTTCTTAGTTTCTTTCCATTCCTGCTATACCGTGTATGGACGTTTTACAATGTAGCCTACTGTTCCAATATTCCCTGTGTTTTGGAAACTGGGTGATCGGCCTCTGCGCTTCTCTCTATGAACATGTCAATGATTCTTATGCGACAGTTTTATGAGATCCATGCTGACGTATTTTTAGTATTTGTAAATTGTCCGCGCGGCGCCATTATTGTTTACCCGAGAGAACTTGCAGCGCTGTCGGCCCCGGAAAAATTCGAAAAATCTTTTCAAAACTTTCGCAATTAGAAACCGTATACTGAGTTTTATTAATTTATTAGGACACATTGTATTGCTTTCTGGTGCTAATCAAGGTTTCTTAGGGATTTAAAGTAGCTGGTGTTAATTTTTTGCGAGTCCGTTTATTTATTTGACACCATGTTAGCGTGGTATTACTATAATGGGAGAGGCGCTTTGCTAGTGCCGTAAGTTGCGGGCGCAGCTAGCGACAGTACGTGCCAAGCATGCGACTACCCAGGGTGCGTAGAACGACTTCACTGCGCAGGCCCGGCGCCTGCTTGAATCGCGTATCTTTTCTCTCCTCTCGGCCGCAGTATCTTTTTCCTTCTTTCCACAATCCAGTTGCCGTTGCTGTGTCGGCAGTTGCCGTTGCTGCCATTGCTGCTGCTTCAAATGAGCCCTCGTATCTGGCTGCCTCAGTTGTATTTTCCGGCTTGCAGCGGTAACATACTTCTGTGGACGCTTGAAGAGCACTGGCTGATAGCGGACGGCTAGCAGGCAAGGCCAATTCAAAAAATGAGCCTAATAACGCTATCTCGTTAAAAGTGTCATTTATAGACGTCAAAAGCTCTCGTTTAGGCATGCATACGCTCAGTGCATATTCACTTCAGCAGCGAAAATTAGTGCACATTTTGACTTCTAATAAAACAGCGGACAAACATGGTGCTGTAGGAATGTAGTTTTATTTTCATCCCGAACGTAAACCACACACTTGTTGCAATTAAAAAAACTTACACAATGTAATGGTCAGCCGACACCACAAAAACTGGAACGAAACCGTGGCAAACATACTCCACCTCAGCGTTTCGCGGCTGGAAGTTGTAGCTCCTTTTCATCGATAATGTTGTGCAGAAAGAGGAACGCTCAGCGTCCAGTGAAGCTGGCGGAGCGCGGTTGTACGTGGGAACGCTCAATAATTTAAGTTCATCTTTTGTGTCACAGTGTTTACCTCTCACAACCTTTAGCAATTCTTTACAGCAGAAAATTCAGAAATTTTATGTCCGAAGTGGATTTAAACTTCGGACTTACTCTGTCAACAAACGGTCTTACGGGTATAACGGCGTACACCTAACCCGGACGTGCAAAATGAGGTCAGCATTCTGGGTCGCGCAGGCGCGCAAGTTTTTAGCTGCTGAATGTCTTCTGCTAAAAAAGTGAAGTCGGCTGACGGATGCGACCAGGTGACGGTTTCGTCGAACGCAAAGCTGGTTATACCACTGAAGTATTTTTTGTAGTATGTTTTCTTTCTACACCGAGTTCCCTAAGGGGCTAGTTGATACTCTATGATAAGACATTCACGCGCAAACAATTTACACAAAGGACAATCCTCCATCCTTTATGTTGTTTGCCTGCTTTTTTGGCGAGCGAAATACTTATCATTGTCGTTAAAGTCACAAAACGCACCTCCTATGCGCTCCTTACTTGCAGCTATAAATGTGTAGCATTATTTGCCGAGTATTCCAGAGCCAGGACCGTGTAACGGCTGCTTTTCTACAAAAACGCAAATTTGACAGATGTTAGACCCGTAATTGTCATAATAGCGCAAATAAAGATAATTTGTAGAACAGAATTTTGAAAATACAAAACATTAGAAAAATAGAAAAAATAGCGAAAATGGCCAACCGGGTAATTTCAAACCGTGCATTTCCACAAAAATGCAGATTTGGCGGAAGTAACACCTTTAATCACTATAACTAGCGTAAATGGAGGTATTTGTTCGTACAAAATCTTGGAAAACCAAGAAATAAGAAAAATAAAAATAATTGCGAGTATGGCCAACCGTATAATGCCCATTTCTACAAAAGGCAAATTGGGCTTACACGCGTTATTTCAGCAAGCAATTACGAAGTAGGTAACTTGGAAGAGTGGCAAGGTGTATTTCGTCCAAATATACTCTCGGCTTGGTGGTGTAAATGTGGACGTTTCCCATGTCATATTAACAGAGGAAAGAAAAAGATGCAAAAGTGACGCGAGAATGATCACAGGGAGATAACACTTTCAGAAATTAGACGGCGACGCTTTTGTAATTTTATTTATAACATGCAGGGAGCTATGTTTTGTACTCGTTGTTGGTAGAACAATATTGCGGATGTGCAAATTTAAAACATGCCCTAGTATAGCCAACGCATGCTGCGTTGGTAATAAAGAAATCACATATATTGAGGACCTTCCAATATTTTATGAAACAGCCCTTTCGTTGTTCTTTCTCGCCGTTTTCTCGTGTTATAGCCGACAACCTTTGCAATCGAAACTTGTTATGCGCTTTTGCATCGCAAGAAACAACGTGCATCAACCCGACAACTGAGTACTAATTAGGGACGAGGTCACTTTTCTACCAAGGTAATAACAATGCGTGTTCCCTTGTTCTTGGAACGCAAAATGAACAGCGATTCATTCACGGGTAAATGAAATCGATAGAGCATGCCTATCTCACCGCACTGCGGCACCGCAGCTAGGGGTGGTCCAATGAAAACAAAAACTGCCCGGCGCTGAAGGAGTTCAATATGGGCTGGTACGTGGACCATGAAGTGCGGCCACTCAAACTTCGCTTAAGGTAGCTTCATTAATTTGAGGGTAAGTCAAGTTTTCTTATCGCTTACGGCTCCTCAATGAATGGCCTAGGTAGCCATCTGATTGAATAAACTGAACTTTGGGTAAAAAGTGCTAGCTCGTTGAAACATTTCATGCCAATTTATGACTAGCATGAACGATTTCTCGCAATCTTTTTTACGTCGCCGGTGTCACCTTTGGATGGCTAGAAAAATGTTCCTTTTACGTTGCATGTCCCGGCCCATAGCCTAATTTTATCATTGATACAGTTTTCTAGCACAAGTTGAGCCACGAAAGAACGGAACCAGAAGTACTCCAACCAAGGATATATTTGAGCGGCCGGGCGAAATACAAGCCTTATTAGTAAATCCTAATACCACTCGCCACTGGGCGAGCGGTGCCGTGTAGCTGATATACTTGAAAGGCCTGCGTAGGATTTCGTAGTGTGGCCGATGTGGGCGCTTCGTGCACTTAAGATGCCCCTACAGACAACTTCTGCGCGTCTAGCTAAAGCAACCAAAAGGAGGCCGGAAACGCAGTACTACACTTTACAAGGCAATTTAAAATTACGGTTTACAATTTACCGGACAGCCTAATAGAATCAGGCTACCAGTCTGTGCTCGAAACTTGAAGAATAGCGCAATCGCCTGCGAACGTTTTCTAGTTGCCAAGGGACAGGTTAGGCGCGCTGTTAAGCGGAGGCCCTTGTAAAGAGCTAATAAAAGCTTTAGTGCTGCAAGCGTGCTTGATCATCTACATTCCCATGACCCCAGGGTGGTAGTTATAAACAAGGCACGTCGAAGATACCATGTCTAGTACCTATAAACGACCTTCTGGTGGAAGAAAAAAGCAAAAACGCCCGTGTGTACGAGATTTCGGCACACGTGAGAGATTCCTAGGTGGTCAAAATTAATCCGGAGCCCTCCACAACAGCGTGCCTCATAGCCTGCGTTGCGTCGGCGCGTTAAACCCTACAATCAATCAATCACCTATAAACGACCGCCGTAGACCAATACGCTTTCCATACTGGTGGGTTTTTGCTTCAAACGACTCTCTAGCTTCACTGAACGATTTTATATTGTTGCTTGTTGAGAGCCTATCCGAGGCTCTCAGAATTTGCTATCAGTGTACTCATAGCGGTTGTGTAAGCTTGATAAATCTATTGAAATACTACAATTTTGAAAGAATTCCTCATACGTTAGTCAAGTTATTGATTCTACAGCAGGAACGTGAGGCATTCTCAAGGCACGCCTCATGCCTCAAGGCATGAGACACGCTTTATTCAAGGTGCATGTGTTTGAGGCTTGCAAGTAAACATCAATCTATACATATAAAGAGAAGCGCCCGACTCAGTGACTGATTGATTCATCAACGCAAAGCCAAAACCTGGACTTGGAACCCGGAATTGCACTCGCACGCAAATGAAAAGGGCGAATTGCGTTTTCTTAAACTCAGCCGTCATCTAACTCACTTGTTCACATGTCCAAGTGCTTCTTGCTAATATGTGTACCAGTAACGAATATCTCAAAACTCGTGTTACAGTTTTCCGCTAATTAACACTATTGGTTCGATTCTGAAGTTCGGAACAAAATTTGCGTTGTGAACGATTGCTCAATAAATGTTTTACTGAGCGGTTTATCCAATTGGTTTTTGCTAATAAATATTACTTATACGAATACACAAAACCAATTTTAAAGATTCCGCCCTGTGATGCCAGTATTAGGACGAAGAGAATGTTTTTAAACTGACACGCCGATCGAGCTGAAAAGCCATAACCGGAGATATCATCGCCTAGCGAAACTGCTCACTCAAAGGAATTCAAATCTCATTAGCACATTCCGAATATAGTGTAGGAGCTGAATATTGATGAAGCCTAAAAACATTACACACCGGAGAGAGTGAAGAACGCTGAAATAGTTTCTATATATGTATTTTTTTTATCGCCAGCCAGTTCATATATTCAACTGTTTTTGTTGATATAGCTAACTTATACAAATACCTGAACACTGTTCTAGAAGAAGATTCAATAACACCTAACTTATCATAACAATCAAGAATTGAAAAAATTGCTTGTTTTTACAAATTACTCAATAATTAAATAGCCCTTCGGTATATCAAATTTGTGTGTGCTTTCAATGCTGCTCATACAGTTGCCCAAAACCAACATCATGATGTTGTCCTAAGACGCGTATAAAGAGGCGAACGGGAATATTTGTCTTACACCTCTATGGACGTGTAATTCAGTTCAATTTTTCCGATTTCGCATAGCTCTTGCCATCTGTTGGAAGTTTCTGCAACCCCGTGGTTCCCCGTACCAGACCATGTTATTTATCTTCAAAGGGTGACTGCTGGGTACCCTTAATACCTACCAAGATAACACTTCCCATAGGTAAGTAAGTAGTCGTTTGAGCGCACAATCTTGGTACAGTTTGTTTCGGGGCAGTTACAATAAAACACGAGTTGCAGCGTTTTCCCATCCCACACGCCTCCGTTAGGAGCTCATGTAGTGACAGCACGCGGTAGTTCCCAATCGAGAAAAACTTCACAATGAACTAAATAATTATCACAAGAAATAAGTGAACCGATGTTATGCCCATTTGTAGCGTTAAAATAGTGGCCCACCAGGGCATCGACGGGTACTACCGCTCGTACAAAGATAAAACGATAGTGTACGTTGTCTTCTATTATTTTTACAACTTTTTCTGAGTGCGTGTTTTATAGACGGAGCGTTTTTATAAAATGCCCGTAAAAAGGTTTGTTTGTTCCAAACTGTTTGTCACTCATGCACACCTCACGATTTCCTCTGGAAGCGCGATACAGTTTCACTTAATTACCGGCAAAACTCTCTGTGCCAGAACTTTGCCGTCAGTTAAGTGTGAATATTCGAATTCAGTATAAAGGTTACGCGCGCACATACCTTTCCGTTTCATTTGACCAAAGCATATGCAAACGACAGGCAAAATAGGTTTATGTCACATTAGCAATGCAATGCCGTAAAATATAGAAATGCCCATAATATAACGAAGTATCTTCATTTCAGGTTTACTGTCACAATCCCTTTATCATAACTCAGGTCCTGACAAAAAGCCGGTAATGCAGCGGTTGCATAAAAAATAAATGTTTTCGCAAAGTTCTTTCGTAACAACCGCCCATTTTGTGCGCGCTCAGCGTCAAAGCATAGCGTGCAAAGGAGCGCTAATCTGCGGAGAGAAATAAGGATGAAAAGGTCACTGCTCACAAAGCCCTCCTACTCGCCTCAAAGTGCACATCGACTTTGAGGACGAACAGTTTTAATTTTGCTACAAGTAAATGCAAGCCTACGTGTTTTGTAACCCCCAGGAAAAGTTTCAAGCTCGTAAAAAAAGCAGAACTCGTTGCTCTTACAATGAGAGCCCTACAGCAGCAACGAGAGCAGGATCAAAGGAATTGATTAAAACAGCCGAAGGTCAAGCACAACTTCAGAACGAGGGGAAGGAGTCGTCCCCTCGTTTTCTGGGGGAAAAAAATAAGGTTGTTTCTCTCTATCTCTCTCTCTCTCTCAAAACAAGGGCAACACGAGCAGCAGATGGAGCAAATGATCGTTTCATCTTTTTGCTCTTGTTGTTTAGTCCTTTCGCAGCGAGTACAAAGGAGCGCTATCGGACATGAAGGAGTTACGAAACGCCACGTACAACAGAAGCATTTTATATAGTACGTGCGGTTTTCAAACTACTGTTTTGATTCTTGTTGGACGGTGCTTTATTTTCTGACCAACATAAAATACCGCCTAGCCTCCTCTGCTACATTCTGATTGTTTCCAGTTTGCGTCATTCGTTCTACCCTCTCAAACGTCAACCCCCAACATGCCGAAACAACAACTTCTGAAAAGAGGCATTGTGGCGCTCGTTAAGACGCCATTGCCGTTTTATTGCGCAAAAACCGTTGTGAAACTTTGGATCTATTCAACATACAAAACACTAAGTTAGTTCAGCCGTCTCTTCTTAGCATCATGCGACGCCATAGATTTGTTCCTCTGGAGCTTGGAGCTACGGGTCTTAAGGCTTAGGCATCCCTGTGTACTTTGGATGCCAGATGGCGGCGCTTAGCGGAGCCCTGCTTTCTTTCATCGAGCCATTTCTCCGGCGCGCATACTAAATGAAGCGCCGTGTGTATAACATGTGCATTATAATGCGTAGACTGGAATTTAGGAGGGCCTCAGAATCACATTCTCCCTAGGGATATTCTTGAATCGATGAAACGTGAGAAAATGAGCGCGCACTGCTTTGAAGACGTTGTTTTGGGCCAAAAGAAACCCCCAAAAAGTATCCGAGGAGAACATTGGCGATATGCGTACTAGGAAAGCCGTCGAAGAACCGCAGTCTTCCCGCCCTTTCACTTTTTTTATGACACATACCGCTGTAATCTGGATGAGTAGCTCGGGTGTGTAGAATGCTTGGGTAGTTTTCTTCTATAATGCCTTAACGTGTTTTCCTTTTTCCGCAATGGGCTATGTCCCCAGTTGAACGAATACAGCGCAACGCAGCCTCTACTCCGAATACGGGCATTGTTTTATATGTTGTATCGGGAAACATTCCGTGCGCAAGCACCATTACCCTACCGCTGCCTGTTTGGCTAGCTTATAGTGAAACCTATATAGTGAAGCCTTTTTATGAACTCTCCCGCGTTTTTCATTTTATAACTCGCTCCCGCAAAGCTTGGTGTGCACTGGGAAGCGGCGACGCGGGGGTTCGACTGCCCGAGATTAAGCCTGCCGTCACGCTTTGAGATTTATACCTCACCTAAAAATAGGAAGCTAGGCGTAGTAATAAGCTTTGAGACATAATGAAACCAATCGGTAGTCTCGGAAGATATGCGAAAGGTACGTCAAGGTACAGGCGCCGGTTGGTGTCATTACGCCTCAAGGTGAATCCTAAGGACTAAACTGAGGGATGCCCGACAGTTGCTGCTGTTAGCCTAGCAAAGTGATATCCAGTAATCCCTCGTTAAGGCGAAGTCGTACAATACGCTGAAAATTTGGAGGTAAGCAGATTTCAGAGTCAAGCGAAATGCCGAAAACTTCTGGCCGGGTCACTGAAATGAGAGCTAATTCTGGTAAGAAAAGCTCCATTGCACAGGGAGCTTTCATAATAAAGGCTAAAGAGTTCGCAGGAAAAACGAATTTCTATTATGGCAAAATAAAGAACTGCGTGATGCTCGTCTGTTTTGCCCTCACACCTGACTCCAGAAAAACATTGCCGAGCTGCTAAATTGCGTCGCATCACGTTCGCTACATTCTGCCTTGTTCCGAACAGGTGCAGCATTTTTGTTGTTTCTGTTGTACGCACTTCTAGAGGCTCCTCTTCATCCTTACAGTCAGCTGTATCGGCCAAAGCTCTCCCATCAAGGTAGGCGTGGGAGAGCATTTTGGTAACGGGAACTTCAGCCTGGCTACTACGTAAATTAGCCGTTCGCGACCGCGTTCGGCGCGTAGTGGGAGCTAAGCGTTACATTGGAGACCTTTGCACCTGTCTGTAGCAGACTTCGCCTTGTGTTCTCTCTCTCAACATTTCGAAAATCCGTGGTCCCCTGAAAAAAAAACCGTTTCGAGATAAAGGGGGCAATGATTGGAGGTTAACGCACGACGCAAAACGTTTATTTTCACCGCTATTTCCATATCCCCGAGTTCGAGCTCACGCGGGATTGCTATATATCCACGAAGTAGCACACCCCCGCGGTCGTAACTTCAGCGCGCTTTGAGCTGCCACTTCCTGCGTGCAATATAAATGCATGAACGAATGCAACAACCAAACAGTCAGCTGATAAATCAATCAGCTAAATCAGATAAATCAGATAAATCAACCAATCAAATACTTTAAGCGCAGCCACCGCGAAGACAGGGACACAAGGAAGACCGCCCAGGCCGGACGAGCACTGGACGTAAAGTGGTGGTTGATTGGTTAAAAAGCAGCAGAATACACATGAGTGCGCCTAAACCTGAAAGCGCCGTAAATTCTGACGCCTCGTTTCAAGCAGGAAGGTATTCTCTCGAGCTAAATTCTATGGTTGGCGCAGCACACTCGACAGTTTATTATCCTTCGCAAATAATTGCCGCGCGGGGAATTTAGGAACCATGCCATATCACCTTTTTGGAGATTTATAATAGCCGGTATGTACACAGAGGAAGAGAAGGCCAGAGGGGCATCTTCACGAACGTACAGGACAGTACCCCAATTCAAGCGGTGAAGCCGCATGCTCAGCGTGAGTTGTTTACGAGACATCGCGGCCGCAGGAAAGGCCCACCCTCGGCAAAAAAGAACGAAAGGGATACTCAACTTGTGCGACCTTTGAAAGACGAGACCGTTGCTGCCGTTTTCGTAAAACAAAAGCGGGGAGAAATGACGGAGAGTGACGGGTAGTTTGGCCGCCTATCGGGCGGTTGGTACTGTTTCTCCGCGAGGGCGGGGTGTGGTTGCGGTTTATTTTTCTCTGGTGCCCCTGCACTCTGCATTTTCCGCGCAGCCCCGCCATGCCAGCAACGCCAGCGTGATTTACCGAACAAGGGGCGCCACTCGGCGCCAACGGGCGGCCGGGCAGGGCGCCAGCGTATCGATATCCCCCCCGCATGCTTTCCAACGCAGCACCCCTTCTAATCCCACCCTCCGTGCATAAAATGGCGGAGCTGGAGCTGCCGTATTTCTTTAGGTAAAAGGAAGGGGCTGGTGCTTGTCTAAAACGTTGAGATAAAACGGGTAGAATGCGGGCCAGTGCTAGACGCACCAGCCTACAACGCTAGAAAGGCTAAGTGTTAGTGATTTTTTAGCCAGAATCCTGAAATGTGGGTACAAGAGCCCGCTATAAAGGGACCATGGTCTTGAGGAATGGTACTGTAAAATATTGACAGCAAAAAAAAGTTCTGCCCTGTAGGCAAAAAAAAATTGAATGAACAATACCGGTCAAACATAAACAAAGGCTAAAATATATACCGCGGCGTTCACACCGATTTTTCATGAATACGACGGCGCTTCAGACCAGACTCGACAGGGGGGCCCCCTTGGCGACTTTTACTGAATTTGCATTAAATGTAGCTTCTGATCCTGCCAGAGGTCAAGAAGTTCCTGCGAGTTTGTGAGGCACCGCTTGAACCCAGCTCTGTCATTAAAGCTTCAGACAGGGGTGCTAGTGTACCATGGGTTGAATTTCAGCTGGTTGAGGGAACATATACACCTCGAAGGCAGCGTTAAAATTTGTATGACGTCTTTTACGCTCCTTCGGTGAAAAAATTCATTTTTTAAGAGTAGATGTATTAGTGAATGCACGTTTGATATTGAGGTCGCCGCATTTCCGCAGTACCGAAACCTCTGACATAACCAGAAGAAGAACAGACGTCGGGTGTAGGGTGGGGACCTCATTGATTCAACAGCCTAAAGGAGATTGGCTTAAGAAATCTCACCACTAATAAAGCCATGCTTACTTTTTTAGGTTTTATTCCCTTCCCCCGTGCGCACGGTTAAAAAACTTTGGTGTAACGCGCCGATACTACATCTATGGCTATCAGAAAGAGAAACGTATTAGCGACATATCGAGTACTAAGATGTAGTGGTTTGAATAACAGGAAGAAATAAGGAGCATGAATTGCCTTCATCTGTTAGGGCACGCCCGATAGTTAGCCAGAAAACATGACCGGTGTTGCCGATTCATAGTCGCGCCACGGAATCAATCCTCTAAAAGTAGTTTCCTGGTCCTGCGTTTCATTCCCTCTGTAATGTGTTTCCTGTCCTCTGGCTTACCACGGATGCATCTTCACGGCCATCTGGTGTGGATCTCTCATATAAAGGGCGCATATCTGCGGACCATTGGTTGCAATATCATGGCTGAATGAAAGCTCGAAACACTAGGTTTTTGTAATATTCAAGGCTGAAGTTATATTCAAATTTTTTAAAACCCCGAGCTGTTTAAGCTTTTTTCTGTCATGTAGATCGTTAACAAAAAATTCTGCTGGGCGAAGTTGAGAGGGGAAGAATGATAGGGTAAGAAATGGTAGAGAAACTGGCGAGCGGACGAGGAGCCCGCACGCAGGTGTTGATAATGCGCGCCCCAAGAGAACAAAATTATAGCCGTTTCACTCTAGGGGAAGGCCTTCGACACTGCACAGCAGTGATTCGTCGTAAAAGGCTGTGGCGCCGTTATCCGCTCACTGCTACCGGCCATCACGCTCTTCGCCTCGCTGTCTAACTCCACTCTTGATGAATTGAACGGAGGTTTATCGAATGCAAATAAAATTTCCCGCCTTCGCACTACTCGCGCGCCATCTATCTTGAACAGCGCGACCAGGAATGCCTTACAGCGCAGTTTGGAATGCGTCGGTTTTGGGGGATATTTTTTTCCCTTATTATGGTAAAAACCAACCCGGCGGGCGTTCCTAACTAAGTGGACGCGGGGCGGCTTGTTATGTACACAGAGTTCGTCTCAAATGTACTTGCAGTTTTCTTTGCGCTAAACAACGGAGAGATGTATGACAAGCGCCAGCGGTTCAGGAATTTCGAAAGGAATTTCCTATATAAACCGTTTCTTTTTCAAAGCCTCTCCGTTATATCGCTGCGCTGCCTGATTCCCGCAGTCACTTGACATTTTGGCAGTGAGCTACAACGACAAGGCAAGCCGCTAAACTGCTCTGCACTTGAAAAGCTTCCCGTTGTTCTGGCCGAACCTGGGTCGCTCGCGTAATGAAACCGGCGTCCATTCAATTGCGCCATCATCGCATTAGATGCGCACAGCGCTTCCTTCGGGTTCGTAGAGCGGGCGTTGTCTTTGTTCTTTGTCGGAGCTAAAGGAGACTTCGGCTTGAGAACTGGGCAGCTTGAATGTTGGACTATAAGAGCTTAGATTACGTATTTTTATTTAACTCAGCTTGCTTCGCGAAAGCTTCGCTTTTTAACCGTTGTTCTGTTAAGAAAGTAACAGACCTAAAAAGAGCCAATTTGAAGCTAGTGAATTCATGCATATCATTATTTTATCCGAAACTTGGCTTCACCACGACATCAGTGATGCGGAAGTAACACCCCCAGGCTACAACATTTTCGAAGCGACAGAGACACCCGCGGAGGGAGTGTTGCTATATTATTCAAATATTCACTGCAGCTATCTAGATTATCAAATGTCGAAGGCATTGAATGCGTCATTGCAAAAGTAACGCTAAAAGAACTAAGTTTCATTGTTGGCGCTTTTTACCACCCCCCAAGCAGCGACAACATGTTTGTAGACAAATTTATTGAATTTTTGTGTTGTTATCGTTCATGTAACCTTCTACTCACTGGTGATTTCAATGTACCCTCTGTAAACTGGGAGAATGATTTTCCTGAAGCTCTGACTACTGCTGCTGAGCCATTTGTTGATCTAATTCTACTACATGACCTAAAGCAATTAGAAAAACTGCCAACACGCATTCAAAATGGAGTAGAGTCAATTCTAGATCTTTTTCTCGTCAGCAATAGACTTCAACAGCGAAAATTGAATATCGAAGTCCTTGAAGGCATATCGGACCATAAGATGGTAAATTTGACCATGAAATTGAACTGCGGTCCTAAAGTCGAGCCAGTCAAACGTACTTTCCCTGTCTTCTCCCGTGCCAGTGATGTAGATATACTGGACGCATTCGATAGTTTGTTTCCGTCTTTTGTGGCTGAATGCCAATCGGACAGGTATTCTGTTGAACACGTGTGGTGCTCACTTAAAATCCTCGTTAATGAGTGCATACGTAGCTTCGTTCCCACCAGGAATAAAACATTGCGGAAGGCTAACCCTTGGAAGAATAAAGAAATTGTGCACCTCGAACGAAAACTAAAAAAGGCAAGAAAGCCATATAAAAAGTCCTCCAGCTCGCCTAACCAAGCAAAACTATGTGAACTACGTATCCTCCTAAGCGATAAATTAAAGAAAGCCAAGGAATTTTATCAGACAGTGACATTACAGAACTTTATGCTTTTTTCACCAAACAAGGTTTGGCGCCATTTCTCTCCCAAAAAAGAGTTCGTTTCACACGTTAAGGGTCCTATTCTCGACTGCACAAATTGCCGGCATTTCGCCCATATTTTTTTGCGTAAGCACGACGTAAGCAATCAGTGACGTGCTGCACCTATAGCTATGACGACATGCAGTGTAATTTGACGAGTCACTCATAAAGATTGCTATCAAGGTATCAAATATTGAGCAAGAAAGATATAAAAACACTTGGCATGTACTATAAAAATTAAGACGGTAGCTGAGGCTGACAAGAAAAACACATTTCTGGAGGTCAAATTGGGCGCCAACAGTACAAGGCGATCGAGTAACGTTGGTCCAAAAGCGAGCGAAACGCGGATGTCGAGATAAAGAAAATCGCATTTTCTTTTTTTTTTACCGTATCTATTCATTTCTTTCAATCGCTTTTATTAACATAGCTGGGCTCTGTGCTTCAATGCAATCTTTGTTGCGTTATCACCCTCCCTGCCGCCGCCGCCGCCTCGCCATCGTCTGCTGCTATGTTACAAGTTTATGGCGTGATCACAGAAAAATACGGTCGCGACCATCACTTCTATGACACATAAGGCAGCGAAGCGCTACGCCTGATAACCGCGGAGCGCACCGATGTCGCCGATTCACTCATTCGTCAATCTCGACTGCAATCAGCGCTGTAATGAACCAAATAGTCACTTTTCATTGTTATTTTTCTCTTGAGTTCGATCATGTGACCCAACAGCTTACTAGGACAAGTATGGACAAATGCCATGCATTGGGTTTTCTTTCTCATGGAGAGGCTTGTACTGACCTTTTATGTTGCGGTTACGCCAAACAAATAATTTCTATTTTATTGACAAACATAAAAGAAAAATACTGCATGTTATTTGTATGCTCCATGATCGCTGACTTGGAAGCAGTTCAAACTATAATTTGTTTCGGTAGGAAACATGCTTTAAAAGGCGCGCATGCGAAACTGCGCCTGCTGCAAATTGCCGCATTTTTCGCGGCGCCGTAAGCCATGGCAATTTTTTGCCATATTTTGCTTGTATTTTGCGACAAAAACAGCCGCCATTTTCAAGCTGTTACGTATCATTACGTCACTTTTACGCAGGCTGAAGTTGCCAATGCATGACCTAATCGTCCCCGACAATTGTTTAAATTACGTCACGCCTTCTCAGCCAATCACAGAGGGGTGTGCATTACAAGCAGTATTGTTGTTGAATAGCAAAGACAGGCTTACGTTGTCATGTCCGCTGCATTTAGTCTGGTTTTTCATTGCCGGCCAAGAATTATGCGCCTTTAGTAACGAGAAATAAGGCAAACTTTAGAACTGGTGTCCGTAAACGACATGAAACGTCAAACTGACGACAGCACACACAACCGCTTTGTCAACCGGAAGCACGTGACCAAAATTAAAAGCCAATCAGAAAAGACTTCCGGAAAATTGCCTGAATTGTCCGCAATTTGTGCAGTCGAGAATAGGGCCCTAAGGTTAACAATGCTAGTATTCGTGACAAACCTGAAATCACAGAAGCTTTAAACCAATACTTCTGTTCTGTCGTTACAAAAAACGATGGTACCACGCCAAGTTTTAGATTCTATGAGAATTTATCACCCATATGTAACGTGTGCGTAACTGAAGAAGGTGTGTTTTCCCTTTTACTCAAGCTGGATGTTAAAAAATCATCGGCCGTTGATGAAATCCCTAAAGCATTTTTTGTCCGCTACGCAGAATGGTCTGCTAAATATTTAAGCCTTATATTTAATAAATCACTTGCTTCCGGTGAACTTCCTGAGGACTGGAAGTGCGCTAAAATAACGCCCATACCAAAATGAACTGAACATCGCTCAGTGATAACGTCATACCGACCCATTTCTTTACTCAGCGCATTCGTAAAAGCACTTGAGCACGTGATATTCAAACATATTTTCCAATTCGTCAACCAGAACAATATTAAGACAATCGGCAACACGGGTTTCGTCAGGGGCTGTCAACTAGCACGCAGTTATTAAAGACGGTTCACGATTTCGGTACAATACTAGATGAACAAGGTCAAGTCGATGTAATCTTTTTAGACTTCGAAAAGGCGTTTCATCGCGTGTCACACACAAAGTTACTTATCAAGCTCTGAGCAATACTCAAAAACGAACCTTGGCTAGCCTGGATTAAATGTTATCTTTCCTTCCGGCATCAGACTGTAACCGTGGATGGCGTAGCGTCACGCACTGCCACAGTAGAGTCAGGCACTCCACAAGGTTCCGTTCTCGGGCCCCTTTTCGTTTTACTTTTTATTAATGATATAGCTCGCGATATCCCTGTTAAGATAAAACTGTTTACAGACGACTGCATTTTTTTATCATGCAATCCGTAGCCATAGCGATCAGGCCCTCCTCAACGAAGCCAAGTAAAATACAGAATTGGAGCACCACCTGGCAGATGATTATTAACTTAAAGAAAACGGTAGCCTTGACAATCACGCGCAAGAAAACGCCGCTGTCATCCAGATATAGCATAAACAACCATCTGGTCTCGGGAGTTACAAGCTATAAACACTTGGGTACCATGATAACGTCGGATCTCAAATAGAATCAACACATTACTTACATTCAGAAAAAGGCAATGCAGAAGCTAGGTTATTTAAGAAGAACTATAGGAAAATCCACTTATGATATAAAACTTCTAGCTTTTAAAAGTTACATCAGGCCTCTACTTGAGTACTCCTCGTTCATATGGGACCCGCACAGTGTAACCAACATTTCGAAACTGGAGAAAGTTCAAAGAAAGGCTGCAAGATTTACTTTTAATTCCTACAGTAGACTCGCGTCCCCTACAGCGCTTTTGCATACCGCGAATTAAAAAGTCTCGCAGTTAAACGCTACCGTGAAAGATTAAAAATATTTTATTTGCTTTATCACCACGAATTTCGAATCGACACCAGCCCATACATCACCCCGTTTATTCGTCGGCAGACACGCTCGCAGCACCCGAAAAAAGTCAGCGATTACGCATGCAAAACTAAATCTTGCCAAAATTCATTTTTCCCCCGAACAGCACGTGAATGGAACCTGTTGCCTGCACATGTTGTACAATGCCCGGATGTTTTATCATTTATGCGTGAGCTCCGAAACCTACCGAAATGTTGATTTGTGCTTGAATGATGTGCTATTTTTTCTTTCTTTGTTGTGCTGTTTCCTTTCGTTGTACCGCCCACTCCTGCTTAAAGCCTTGCCCCAAGGCTAGCAATACCCCAATAAATAAATATATAAATAAATATATAAATAAATGCAGCCCCGCAGTTTTCTCTGTCTTTGCTTCGAAATTGCGAAGGCGGCCGATTTTTTTTTTGTTCACACCGTGAGGACGAGAGCTGGCTCGGACGAAAAGTGAAAACATTTTCACATGAAGCAACCCGATCGTTTCAAACGAGGTATACACGGCATTCCGAACGCATTCCTAGTTATATACGAGGAATGGTGCTCACAGTACCTCTGCGTTATTTACCCAAAGTCGTTGAGCCTAGCACAAGTTCCAGAAGAATGGAAATATCGTAATATTGCTCCAGTACCTAAAACAAATGAATCGTCTACTATTGCACTACACAGGCCAATCTTTGCAATGTGTATTTGCGCAAAGGTTCTTGAACATGTTATCTTAAGCACCTGTCAAATTTTCTTGAAAACAACAATTTATTTATTCCCGTCAGCACAGATTTCGAAGGGGTTGTCTACGACAAGGTAGTTACTGTACACACTACATGATCTTGCAGCATTATTAGATAACCGAAGCCAAGTTGACATTATTTTTTTTAGATTTCGAGAATGGTTTTGACAGTGTAAGCGACCAAAAGTTACTTATCAAGCTTCAATCAACCTTCAAAAATGCGGAATTTGTAGGATTGATAGAATCCTACCTTTCTTTCCGAAGCCAGGAGGTAAACATTTGAGTCACATGCACCAATCCACAGACTTCAACCTGGTATACCACAAGCTTCTGTACTCAGGCCTCTACTCTTTTTATTTTTAATAATGGCATTATCCTAGATTTACCAGTAAATATTTACTGAACACGTCAAGTGCGCAGGACGACCTTAGGCGTTACGTGCTTTGGTTAAATGGACAGACTTTGATACAACCTACTTTGCCTTTCTCAAAGAAACCAACCATTTGCAAGGGCATGTATTCCTCACAAAATTGATCAAGTGTGTCTTTGAGAAATGGCACAACACTTTTTATGTGTCACATTTGCTCAAAACTGGATATGGCGAAATCCCTGCAAACCGCTTTTAGACAGCTTTCATACGCGGACTTAGTGACACAATGCGCTTCTTATTCTCCATCCTTTTTAGAGATACAAAGACGCCAGGATACACCAGCGCACTAGCGAAGGGAATGCGCCCTGTCCACCCCGTCACCGGTGGGTTCGCTTCGGCAAGGATGGGGACTTTGATGGGATCGGCTTCCCAAATGGGACAAGTTCCGCGAATTGGCGAAGCCTCGCATGCAGAAAGTCGATGCAGCAGACGCACTCCCTTGGGACTTAGGCACGCGCTCTTCACCGATGACCTCCGAGTCTTCGCGGGCGACCTTCGTCCTTCGTTCTTCTTGCGTCTGTGAGCCCACTCGCGCACGGGCCCGCACGCGCAATCAGGCCCAGTCGTGCTAAGTTGAACCATATCTTAGAGTGGAGTGCTAGTCCTTTTCTCGGCTTTGTGTAAATGTTTGGCCTGCGGAGACCCAGTGTGCTGAATAGTACGGCGAAAGCCGTATATTTATTTATTTATTGATTGATTGATTTTCGAAACTGCCAGTCTCATATGAGTCCAAAGCAGAAGGGCATCGGTTCGTGGATACAGAATACTGCACCGTTTACAGTTTGCTATCTTGCAGCGGCATATTTTTTGAGACAATGTCTGAGAGAACACAGGCTGCAGGCAGAAATTCCTTAAGAAGCCTCGAAGCCTTTACAAAATTCAATAGGTACATTTTGAAAAATGGCGTTTTTACATACAAACACTGAACGAGTTCTTACATACTTACAGACGGCATACGGCATATAAGACGGTTCTACTCATCAAGCAGACATAAAAACGCTAGTTGCACGCAAACACAAGAGCACCAGCAATAATGCATTACAAAAAACATTCACTCCCGTACCCTAAAGCCAGTTATTGGAAGAGGATAAACAAATTCGTTTACGCACAAGTGAACGGGAACATTTATACACCAAAAATAACCGCCTGGAAAACGGTAATACGGCTCATCAAAAGAGAAATAGATAAGAAAGAAACTGGAAAATTATTTACAGCTTCAAAATATATTTGTTTTAAAGAACACGAAAACTTACCGTCGTCGTGAACACAAATGCAACCAAAGAGGCCACCGCTTGTTTGAGCTGTTCTACAGCTCAAGGCATTGAAAAACGAACGTCGCGGTGCGTGTTCTGTTAGCACGATGTCACCACCAAAGTCGCACGCATCGAAAACGTGATTTACATGTGATGACGTGAAGTGAGTAAACCAGGAACACTAGAACAGAGCTCTGATTCTTGCAAAGCTGTCGCGTGTGGTGCGGCACATCCGCCTTTCGAAGTAATTCCAACGAAAACGCGAAGATACGCAAGTGAAAAAACAGACGCAGACACGGTATAGCAGCACAAAAAATTGCCCCCACCTCCCGAAGGGAATCGTGAGGAAGTGCGAATGCATTTCTTGCGTCGAGAGTACAGGGCGTAGTAATTCTGCCATCGCCTTGAGAGGCGCAGTACCGGCGAGGGGGAGCTGTCAGGCGAGGGGAGAGGCGCGCGCCGAGGGTGAGTGCAAACCTAACGGGGGGAGAGGCGCGCCAGCTGCAGAGCATGTGACGTCACGGCGCGAGGAGAGGGGGAGCAGACGCAAAGGCGCCAGCGCGCGGTCACGTGGGAGTGTGACGTCACGGCGCGAGGAGCGGTGCGGGAGCCGGCGCGGGCGCGCGCAGCCACGGCGCGGGAGGCGGAGCGCGCGCGGGTCACGTGGGGTGTGACGTCGCTGCGCCGTTGCTACAGACGCTCCTCTCCGCTCCTCGCGCCGTTGCTAGGGGAGAGGAGGAGGAGCAATGCGGACGGCGGATTCAGGGTCGCTTATAAGTGCATCGCACTTAAAATCTGATAACCACTAAAATTTCCCTTTAAAGGACGTAAGCAGACTTGAGGCCACTAGAAATATTTTATTTGCGCGTGCGATAAGCGCTATCTTTGATGTTTACCCAGGCTGCTTCCTGCATACTTTACCTTCACGAACAAAGTATTGCCGCAGTAAGTGCTGACAGGTCATATTTCTGAAAGCTGATGACAGCGTGGTGGGAAATACTAGTGCAAAAACTAGAAAACCAGCATTTGTAATTTTGCAGTCATTTGAGCTTTTTCCTGCCCTCCTGTTTTCCTCCTCGCAGTAAAGAACCTGAAGAGACAATCAATAAAGGTGACCATGTAATCTAAGCGGTAAAACTATGTTCATACAACAGTTACTAGAAAGGTGCGGATTTACCCTTGCTTGGTATTCTCTAGAATGAAGTGCTTTACATTTTAAGGCAACCTGTAGTCTGGTGTGTACTTTAAAACAAAATTTATACGCATTTCCGCTCAAAAACGGCAAACATATATGGACAAAAAGCTATTAGTGAAAGTAGAAATAACTGAAGCAGCAAACGAAAGGACTTGTACTAATAAGTTATGGCCGGCACAAGGCCTGTCTGCAGTACTTTCAAAATTGTAGAGTTTCCGCTATTGTTACTAAGCTGCGATTCAATTATCATCGTGGCATCATCATGAGAGATTGAAAAACCATACAATGTGAATAGCAGGATCAATAGCACATAAAGTTGTATTTCGGTATGTTCGCGTAGCGTAAAATGTATTAATTGTTTAGCTCAGAATTCCCACAAAAAAATCCAAGTAGTAGTATTTTTAAATATACGGGGTCCTCTTTCTGGGAGATTCTATCTGCATTTCTAAAGTTGATTTGTATGGTTAGGCATCGGTGTAGAAAATTATTTAGCAAATATGCACTTGGCTACCCGTGTGAAATACCACCCTGGTGCCCTATGAGATAGCAAAGCAATCACATCGCAATAGCTTCAGCAGCTATCCTCGATATAATATCTGTGCCGGCGCAGAACAAATCCGTGATGAAATTGGCGGTTTGGGGTACATAATTTCTGAGAATTTAAAAAAACGATAAGGTAAAAGAAGACATTGAGACAAAATTCGTCCAGCAGCTTTCTTTTGAATTTACCTGAAAGCATTATTGCATTCCAAACCTTAACAAACTGCCTCACTGACACAAGTTACAAGCCTTGTTCTAGCTTTGAACTGGGTCGCATCCTATGCGCTTTTCCGCAAACGCAAGCGCGAGGCCTTTACTGTGAGCCAGAATCCCAAAGCAATTTCTCATGGCATACGACAGCTGCCGACAATAGCGTGATAGTAAATAAACGGACATAAATTGTGGATGAATTTGGCTTGAGTACAACAACAATAAAAGGGGAATGTATATGCTCCCTTAAAGATGCCCCATATACATTTAGAGCTATATATTATCATTTATCTGGCCATGTATCTCGACAAACACGGGCGCCATTATGTGACCGTCCATCTCGTCTGTTTCTTCGCACTTTCTTTCCGAGATAGATAGAAACGAACACGCCTAGGCCTGAGTGGCATGTACGGGACGCAAGCCGGCGTTCGCCTTTAGTCGCCGGTATGGCTACACAATTCCCGTTGTTCGGAATCCCTCTTCTGTAGCAATACCTTACAGTGTCGTCAGAAAGGCCGGATAATGCCTTCTTTTACTGCAGAAAGAACGGAGAGAAATGTAAGTAGAAACGCCCGTTTTTTTACTCATTCTTAAAAAAAGCTGTCGTCGTTTGTCAGTGAGAAAAAGTTGAAAAAACTAGGAAGGTGGGGGTTTTCATTAAAAAGGTATTGGGCATTTACATTCGTTGTGTAGATAAATACCTGTCGGCATTATTTACCTGCGCCCCGTTTTTCTCCGATAAGAACGCCGAACCAAACACCGGGCTTCCGCCGGTATTTTAGGTAGAAATGCTGCTGTTTTTCTACAATTGTTTTCCCTGATGAGTGGAATTCATGGCTCGGCACATCTGGACAGCTTGTAAGTAGCCGAGATAGAACACGGCCTGTTTGCATCCGAAATTTGGATCACTTGCCCCTGCTCCTTATCATGAATATCTGCTTATGAATGTTTACTACCAGATGTGTTTCCTGAAAGTGTAGTGTGTTAGTCAGTTTTTTTCCTTCTGTTGAAGCCAAAAATATTACGTGCTGTACGTTCTACTGTTTCAAGAACTCATTATATCCTTGAAATAGTTTTGTGAAATGATTAGAATAGTGTGCATTACATTCGGAAAACATAAATTTCCTATAGCCGTATTTACGTGCACATTCAGTGCCAAATTTCAGACGGAACTCGATCTATTGTGGCTGGAGGTTTAGAAGTGCACTGAGTAGGCCGCGGATATATTTTAAGGTTCAAATTATTAAAATAGGTTAACAGTATTTCTACATTGTTTTGCGCACAGGCAGCCATTTGCACTTTATGCTCCTTTGGGAGGTAGAAAAAAAACATTTTAGAAAAATTGATGGTTCCCTTTTTATCTCTAACCCCAAAGCATTCTGTTTGCCTTTTCCGCCATGATTGGCCGCAAACGAATAACTGAGACATGCAACTAAACTATGTGGTTACAACAATTTCAATTTTTATTAGGATAAACCCCAACCAAAATAAATCTCCGAGCACAATCTGGTTAATTGCGTTCAACATTGCGTATATAGCGATCATGTGGGAACAATTAATTAGGCAACCTTCTAGGCATAAGAAGACCTCATCGTCATTATCTTGGCGTTCAGTTATCAAGCTAATATTCGCCATACGACTTTTTCTAGTAAACATTTGTGAGTATAAAACATTATTCATGACATTAAGGCATGTAGTTACCGGTTTCTTCCCCGTTTTGGCAGGAGGCCGCCAAAATTTTGAGTTTATGAAGAGCAAACTAATTTAAAAGCCACCTTTTTTGCAATAAAATAGGATAAATGTGTTTCCGGATTTACCACTTGGAAATCTTCGTACTTCAGCTTAGTCGTTTCTACCTGAGCGTCGTCGTTCCAACACCGTCGAATTTTTTTGAAATGCCATGAATGCCTCCTTTGTGAACAATATAATTATGTTAATCGGCACCTTTCCGCAGTTTCAAAGTCCTGGACGTCGAATTTCATCAAGGGCGGCACGCCGCCACTATTCTAAACTGATTAAAATGCGCAAATGTGGGTTTTTATATATACATTAAGAACCTGCTTTGAGGTAAGAAAAATTAAAAAAAAAAACTTTGGACAACCAAATTTTGCCGCATACAGAAGCAACACAACTAGAAATTGTGACATTTTTATCTGAGCTTATGCGGACGCATATTAATTACATTGCAATCAGGGATTGACCAGAACATTACTCTGAATGTCTCCACGGTGTCATGCTCTCCAATTACACACGCACGTGTGCGCAAGAACTTTTGCTAAGGTCGTGATTTTAGGGAAGGGCTCGGTCTAGGTGTACTCTATAAAATGCGTGCCTGCATCATTAAAATCGTTGCACCTTTAAAGCCTACATAACCCAGCAGACCCAACCGATCGAGCAGCAGACAATTTACAACGTAATGTGGTCCGCTACCGCTGAGTATAATCCTTTCTCCTAACCGACACGCAAGGGCAAGACCTAAGAAAGACTAAATATTTTCCAGCGTGCCAAAACTATTGCAGCAAATTATATTTCCGTTCATGACGCCAAAGAAGGAATAGCGTGCCCAACGTTCTTTGAAATAAGACTAATGGCTCACACAATTTAAAGCCGAATCCGGTAGGTTGACAAAAAATGTTCTGCCTTGAATTTTATCAAAAGCAAAGGTTCTTTTCTGTCTGCTTCAAGTAATGCAAATTTGTATTTTACGCGGCAATAAAAAAGCGTTTCTTTGAATAAATTCGACTTGTTTAATGAAAAGAAATAAACAAATTGAAGTGGAGGTAATAACGTCCTCAGACACCTATCTACCTCACGTAAATATATGCCAATAGCTCTGGGTGGAGATGCTACATCTGTGCGGTAACTGCATCAGAATATTTTTCTCCGTATTTTTTTATTCAACTGATGACCATTATACCTTAAAGGACACCTCCCACGGTCATCATTATAAAACAATTTTGGGACGTTTCCGATCAAGGATTTAATAATTTACGACCATGACGAATATTTCGCTCATTAGGCCCTTAAAAGTTTTTGTAGTACAAAAATAATTTGTTTTCTTAAAACCTACATCTTGATCCTAGACAATAAATTAGCTCGTAGCGAAAGTATTTTCAGATTTAATGGTCATTTTGACAAACCAGAATTTCAGTTTCCATACTTGCCGCGTCGTCATACCCTGTGTAGAGTCGAGCCCCTTCTTTTTCATAGCCTCCTGCTCCGAAACGCAACGAGGGTGGTGTTTAATGCAAGAGGCATCCTCTAAGAACTCCTGCCGAGGAAACTAGCAGTTTTGGTTTTGTTGTGAAGGCGCCAGCGAATATTTTTTATGGTGTCGTCAAATGACGACACCAGGGCCCGAACGGATGACTTCACCGCTTTGAACAGCTTCGCTTTCGTTTTCTGGTCGCGGCACAGTTACTTATTTTTAGCAATGAAGTACGTCAATCAGACCTCTGCGTTTACTTGATTTAAACTTTTGCGTGCAATTACATGTCTTTCCATTCTTTTTGTATCCCCATTTTCTTCCTGTTTACTTGTTAAACCAATTTTTTTTTCTTTTTTCTCTTTCAGCCAGTCGAAGCTCAGCTTATCTGAACAATTATCGCGCAGTGTGGTGTTCTTGACGCCCCTCAATCAACGACGTGGGGCCCATAATTTGGCGTACCAATCAAACAGGGCCCTCTTTTCATGCTCATTAAGGTAAATAAGCTCCCCGTACAACATAACATTTTATGCCACTTCCAACTCAGTTCACTTTATTGCACGTACCGCTTCTTTTTTCACTTTCAACGATGTGTGTACATCGTGTTTAAACAATTATTGAGCGTCTTGAAACCTGGGATACATCTTGTCATTACACCGCTGTATAGGGAGGCAGCAGCTCGCGTACCGATAAAAAGAGATATGCGGTACCGAGTCGCCGTTAATTTGCGAGGCATCGCGGGTTTTGTGCTAAATGTGACGGAGGCGTAGTGTACGGACATTTGTGAGCACAATGAATGGGCAGAATTTGTTGAGACATTTATTTATGGCGTATGCATGCGCTGCCGTCATGCCTGTCTGCTGTAAAATTAATCCCATTAACCTGGCGAAGAAAATCACATTTACGCGACAGTTGACATTTTGTGAAATAAACTTTTTCGCATGCACTATAGGATGGTGGTGCGTGCTTCTATCGTTAAGTGGGGTTACGGCCGAAAGGAGCGGAAGCAGTTCACATAAAAAATTCGTAATGGGCCAGAGTAGACCAAGCTTCTGTTAAGACAAAAGTAAATAATAATAACTTATAATAACTCTTATTTATGACATTGGCTGTCGACATGCGCGTCTACATATTTCAGTAGGCAGCAGTCATGTTGTCGAAAACGACATTGAATGACATGGCAAGAAATTTCAACTGATGCGATTCGACTTTGCAGTATTTTGGGGGTAGTTTTCTTAGGCAACAAACTAAAAAGCTTAATATTCATTATCTTTAATGATGTGTTTAACGTTTTCCACGATGTTTCTGGCTCACATGGACAGGCATATATTTATGTTATGAGCAAAGCAGATTTCAAGAGTTTTGTTTAAACTTAATAAATTTTCTCAAATAAACCTCTTGAAATTTAGTGTCGACTCAAAAAAAATATCCTTATTTGTTGATGCATCCTTGCGGTCACTCTGAAGCACGAAAAACACTAAAGCAGTTCAGCAACTTTTAAAACAAATACAAAAGGTTTTTCCGCTCATTGCTCAAATTGCGGCGAATGTTCCACTCTGTATGGCTCTCACGTTCGCGAAGGTCCAGAAACTGTTGCTGGCGAGAGGCCCTGCTATTAAACAAAGTGCGGCCTTCCGTAACAGTAAAAAAAAAAGCACAAAGCAGAGCGCTTCTCATTTCTCGACGTTTAGGCAGGGAAAAAAAAGGAGAAATGTAATTTTCTTTCGCGCCAGATAATCAAACATTTAAAGTTGGCCTCAATGCATGCATTAAAGGACTTTTCCCTCCAAGCATAATTCCGGCACCCGGAACATGTCACCATTTATGTCAAAGAAATATGCTTTTTTCCTCCCTGCGTGTGTGTGATTTCCTACTACAGCCGAGAAACGCTAACGAGATTTGCACAATCCCTAGAAAGGCGGACGTAATTGTTCCGGGTACCCGCAGTTATACTCGCTGGAAAACGCTGACGGTAGCGGAAAGAATATATCCCTTTAAAAACCAGCCTAATGGAACTAGCTTCGCTCGCACCAGAGCCACATATGTTATTTTTTTTTCTTTTTTTGCTCACTCAGCGTGCGAACATAAAGTCAGAGGGAAATAATTAGTACGTATCGTTTTGAATATTGTGTTTTGTTTTCTGCTAAAAAAATAGAAACCGCGCAGACATGGCGTTTCCGCAGAATTTGCATAATATTCACTCGCTTCTGCAGAACGTGAGCTTCGAATTCGCTGGTTTTCATAATTTTCTCTTTACCATAGTATTCGACGGGTAAATATTCGACGATAATGAAATGCTGATGCATTTATACGGAGCCTTGTCAACAGTGTGATGTGAACACTTCCCGTTTTCAAAAGCACTACAATTTGCTACATTGAATGTGGGAAGAGAGATGGTTCAGGGAATTTTGTCTTTCAATACCCTTTGTCTGGTCGGTCTTTGGCTAGAATTTAGTGATAGTTTTATACCTCTACGGCCAATTGCTACTAAGTTTCAAGTGTTCCCAAAAGATCCCCTGATTTGGAAGTGAAGCCTTTATGCTTTGTTTATAATCTTTCAACGATAGTTCTATTAGGTTCTTGATATAGTGATGCCAGCAAAAGTATCTTCACCTTCCGCAGTATCTAACGGCCGACGAAACCTGAGCGCTAGAGATTATTGTTTCTATGCAAATTCTTACAGTAAAACCACTAGTCGTGAAATGTCCTCCTAGCAAGAGCGAGGCCACATGGCTCTGCTTTTATTTGGGGAAAAGCAGAGAAAGATAGCAGCATTCTCGTAAAACGCGACTGTAAGACTTCAGGCATGTAATGCGTTGGGAAATTTCTCTTTTCCCATTTGCACGGCGAGTATGCTGAACCGCACAACGAATCTTAGCACAGCGTGCTTACCTACAAAGCTTTTTTCAAGCAATCTAGTTGTTAAGGGCTTATTTCTTCACGTTCAGCGGTGGAATCATTGTATGCATGGTTTCGGTGTGCAGCGTGTTGAGATGAACTTGCAATGGCTATTCTATGGTTGTTTTAGGTATTCTATCCTCTGTTTCACGTGGGAATGGCATCATTGTAGCCGCTTTTGTAACCAATCGGGTTACATTCGCTTCCAGTGCATTTGCTAATAATCGAACTCGACCATTCCCGAGTGTGACAGTTTCTTTCAGGAGAGTAACCTTTGCTCTTTAAAATGTTTCCTCCCCTGGCAGAACCCACATTTACTACAGATTCGGCAATTGGTTGTTTAACGCTCGCCAGCGTTCCGCGGCGTGAATACCAAGTCTGTGACCACAATTTTTGTTTATTTCTGTGGGAAATCATAGGATAGCACTCTTTACTGCCACTAAAAAAAAGAGCGTTCGAATTTTACTTACCCCGCCGTTGATTTTTGATCTCTTGTTCTGTGTTGAAATCCTGTAAATTATTAGTTGTAATATTGTCCTCAGTTTGAAAGAAATAAATTTTAAACGGCAGCAACTCGCATTATTTGAAATACAATTCAACGTGCATGGCATTTCGTCCACTCTGTCAAATCTAATCTAGAAATCGTCCCCCAGCGAATTCAAATAGGTTCCTATGCTGCGCGTCACTGCTTTTCTGTTTCTCTTACAGCTACACCTACGGGATCGGTTACCTATTATCTGCGTTGCTCGTCCCTAAAAACACTCCACAGCCTTCCTATTGCTGCACCCGTGCATAGATCTAGTGAGAAAGAAATCTTAGGTTGGCAGCGCAATACACCCAGTTGAGACAGAAATCTCAAATTGTTTGGCGACATTTGCGTTCTGCAATAGCCTCTGCAGTATATTGCTGGATTTGAAGGACAAACCCCAGAAATCTTGAACACAGGGTATTGATAAAAACGCGCCTACAGAAAATAAAAAAACCCCAGATTCTACCGCGCGAATACAAGTACCTGTGGGCTCATTTGTACAACAAAATGAAATCCCAAAATTGGCAAACTGAAATAAAAGATTCCGATAAGGCTCAGTTGAGTATTCGCAATTAGCCAGAGTATGTTGGAATCAAGTCCGATACATAAATCATAAAGCTGATTATCCGCTGAGCAGTTAAATCTTAAATTGATGTAAATCTCGTAACTTTCCAAAATACTGGATCTGGTTCAGGTTACTAACAAGCAATGACAGAAACATTCAAGTAAATATGAGGGTCCTTGATTCTAGAAGTGAAGCAGGAGATAAAGCAAGATAGAATGCAGCCTAAAATGTACAAATAGTCCAAGTAACCTCTTCCCAAGAATTCAGCGCAGTGTCCACATAAGCACCAGTATCACGGGCCAAGTTCTTCATGGTCTGTCGCAACAAACTGTAAGATAACTTAATAGTGGTGGTTCCTAAACCAACCGTCCACCTGAAACACAACAATGCACCGAAATCTAAGGGCCGGTATACGAATGTTATCACGGATATGACACCCTCTCTACAACTATATCGCACACGGAGCAATTCTTGCTTAAAAAGAACCTGCAACACTTTTTTCAACTTTTTTTGAAATCTTAAAGGGACACTGAAGTGATATGTACACATTGGGGGATTACTTGCGCAAATTGTAGTCCGGAGTCCCCAGGCCATGTTTCGACCACCCTGGCGCGTTTACGCGATTTTATTTAGTAGAAAAAATTTCGAAAATGCTGTCCTCCTCTCTTTACGCTCGCCCATTTTCTGCGGCGTTTTCGTGTGACGTCGCAAGAGCTGAGCTCGCAATTGGCTGCGCTACTGCACGGCTCCCCAGCCTTCAGACAGAGTCAGTCGGCCCAGCGTTTCGTCCGCCGGCCGCCGACGGGTCTTCGCAATTCGTTCGCTCAGTTGAAACGAAGCCAGGACACGTTTGTGAATGGAAGCATGTGCCTTTCTTTACTTGGTTAGTTTGTACACTGTATCTAGCTCCGAGTCAAGGTCGCTTGACACAAGCACTGCACAAGCGCACATGCGACGCTTCGCTGACTGGTACGCAGTAGGAAAATATAAGGCCTCTTGAAGGCGGGAGAAGAGTCAGCGAAGTCAATATGGTACTAAGGAAATAAAATCAACCGATATTTTTACCGTACAGCGTAATATAGGGTGCGGGAAGCACTTCTTTGCGCTGGGCGAACAAGCACAGCGGTCAGCAGCACGACTACGCATCTGCGAGTGCTTTTCCGTCTACGAAATGCAATTGCTAGACGTGAGCTATTGTGGAAACTCAGGCGACGCTTACTGCACGAGCGCAATACAACAAATAGTCACCTAAGCTGCTTGAAATGCCAAAACTAAATAAAAGTGTAAACTGGTTGTACAATATATACCCTATATTACCAAGGACAGCGAGCCCGCCCCGTGGCCGGGTGGTCTGGGGCGCTAGGTATGCACGCAAGTATTTTGCAGTCACGAGTTCGAGTCAGGGTACGTGCTTTTTTTTGTAAGTTAACTTTTCGTTTTCTGCCGATGATTCTACATTGAGTTCACCTTTTTTTGGGTCGCAACGTTCATGGCTCCACGAACTAGTTCACAGAACGCGCGCAGGCTGCACTGGCGCGCTAGCGAGTTCTCGTTGGCGTCTGTTGCCATAAGCACCGACTGCTTGCAGGCAGTGGGCACAGGCCAGAATGAACAGACCCTTGGCCTGGTGCGAACACGCTTTTACGATACAGGCATGAGGGAGGCAAGCTCCAATATGGGGGAAAAGCACATGAAATTTGGGCGTCTGCGGGTACGCGGAGGGCGTTCATGCACTGCGTAGGCTCGGCTAGTGAATGCTACGATTCCAAGCCGTCCTGGGAGGCTTATCTTTATGCATTTTTACAGCTGACAACATGGCAGAAGCGCGGCACGATGATTACTGAGTTATTGAGAATGCCTATCCAATAACGCCACCGGTTGTGTTTTACAGAACCGAAACCGAAACTTGTTTGGTTGCTCACCTTGGGCATCGTCCAATCACGGTGCCCGCTCCTCCAACGTCACAGCTTTAGTTGGTGCGGCCGCCGCAACCGCGCATGGTAGTTTTCTTCTTTCGCGCTTTGTAAAATAATTACCGATTTGTCAACCGGATAAACGATGAAAAGTGTGCTAATTTGAGCCAGTCTACGCAGTGCAAGCAAAAACGGGAGCTTGACAAATTCACTTCAGTGTCCCTTTAAATGCTTGCAGAACGTAGTAACCCCTAAACCCCGGCACTTAGATTAGGGGATCCCAATGTACCTCAGGCAAAAATTACCTGTCAGATAACTTGGAAATTCGCCCAAAAGATTTTTTTCTTTCTTTCCCGGTCTTGGCGTTCTTCGACCGCTGGAATAACGTCATAGAGGACGTGTATCGGCTGTTGGCCTGTTTTCTTTCAGTTGCAGCATTGAACAAATTCGCTAGCAACCTTACAATTAAAGCCACAAAAACAAAGCATAAACGGCAGCCGTATCTGGTGCGACGAGCAAATCACGCAGTGCCGTTCTGTGCTGGCAAGAGTTTATAGCTTTCGCAGTGCTTCTAGACGCGAAGGCAAGAGTGAGAGCGTTTATCAAAATTTTTGCAGGGTTCCTTCAAAAATATGATCACAACAACAAATTATCGACCACAAACTCTTTCAATAATTCCAGAACATTCACAGCAACGTTTTTATTTTACGGTCTTATTTAGGTGTTCAGTGAATACACGTATTTTTTACGCAGTAGTTTTCTTCACGTACTTTACACACTCAGCAAGAACACATGCGTTCTTGCACACAAAGATTCTGGAATGTTAAAGCATGGTCTATCTATAACGTTTTTTCGCTATTGTAAAAAAAGCGCACCGTGTATTCTGCAATTTTGATTAACATACACTCAGCCGGAATTGTTTCTTCCTGATCACGATCTTGCTATTGAGTATGCAGCACGTTTGTTCAACAGCTGTAAACATACCGAAAAAAGAGAACATCCGGTAACAGTGACTGTTTTTCTGAAGCTTTATACCGTGCTTCCATTAGTGAAGGCTGCTTGAGCGCACTTTTTCCGCTGTTTTAAGCCCGATAAAGAACGACAGCTGCACATCCCGTCAAATGGAGTTTTTTCTGTCATGTAAATGAAGTGCTTTGAACTTCTATCTTTTTTTTTGATGAACATGTTTGTTCAAGCAAGTAGGATGTAACATTGAGAAATGTGAGAAATGATGGATTTTTTAACTGATTTCACAGTGCTTGACGCAGCGAGACATAAAAGAACAGGCGTGTTTTTGATACCGGTCGTTCCACCATGAACGGGGAACGAACAACGAACTGCGTTGGAGAGTTTTAAGGCAAAGGTTTATTAACCTCGCCGAGTGGCTTCACCGTTGCGGTAAATTTTACCTTCCTCTAACTGCAGTTGCGCCGTATCCTTGGTAAAGTATCACGTGACTTCCCGGTCCGAGCTCCGCCAACGTCCGCGTTCGCCGCTTACGCCGCCTCGGCCTCCTTGGAGCATGCGCTCTCCGCCGCTGGTCTGCCCCTTATCACGTGACTGGCCACGTGCGTGCGAACTTCGCCATGAAAGAGAGTGGGGCGAGGCTCTCCTCCCTAAGCGCTGCGCCGTCGTCGGCAAGCTGCGGCTGACCACTTCGCGGATATCCCCCGGCGACCCGTTCGGCTCGGAAAACACCGGGAGAGGGACCACAAACCTACACAAACGCAGGCTCTGGACGAACAGTATAATATTACAGCTAAATCAAAGGTTAACCAACTGAAACCAAGCCTTAACCAGGCTAAGGCAAGCTTTCGCTTTGCCTGTCCGGGATTAGCTTAGCTCAGCCGCAGTCATTTTTTGTTATGCACATAAACTGTTTGGAAAAACGCATTCTGAAAGTGAAAACATGCGTAATACAGCAATGGATCCCAAAGACAAAAAGGCCCTGAAAAATAAAACTTACCTATGCATTCCGGAACAATAACCTTTCCTAATGACATGACCCGCAGATAGCTAGACTGGTTTGGCCGTAAGTTATTTAAAAATACCTTTGTGTGTACTCTTCCTCGGTCGCGTCTATTTTATGTTACATTTATATGCTCATACAGCTCTTGTTTCAGAATGTTCTCAAAAACACAGGTTTCCGCCCTGTAAAAAAGGCTGCCCTGAAAATAACAATCGGCATTAGGACCACAACGCCCTGCCTGCGGCTCTTACTCTATTGTCGAAACGCAATCAATAGTGCATTCAACGACATTCAACCGGGCCTCATGACTCCAACCTATATGCTGGTAGGCACTTGTGCACCCAGTTTTTCCGCGCAAGTACCTGCGGTGGCGCTGAGCGGGTACACCAACGTTTTATAATGAGTTAGGCTAGTGTAAAGTTTAAGCTTTTTGAGCCCTCCCTTGCATGGTCGCTGAGTACACAGACAGCAGCGTGCTACCCTTTCGAATCTATCGTTCAGGTTTGCAACAACGGAGTGTTTAAACCAAATTTGTGAGTAAATAAAGCATCCTGTTGCAGAAAGTACGCTATTACAGTGACTGTCACGTCACAGTTCGGCAACCTTCAGTAATTTGGGGCGGCCTTGGTCATATTCCATTTTACAGTGTTCTCTCGGAATTTTTTCCGAGCCCATAGTTACCATTGCGAATGCACCAGGGAAACGTTACAACCACTGCAGTGGAGGCATGCCCCCTGCCGGCAAGGGTTAATACGGGTCAGTTGGCAAACTCAGAATGGAACGCTTTTGAACGTAAAAGCTTGTAAGAAAATTACCTTATATTTTTTGGAAAACATTCTATGGGAGGTAGAGAAAAACAGCGCGCCTCACCGGTGCCGAATGCAGCCAGGCTAAACCCGCGTCAGTGCGAATGCTTGCTAACCGCATTTGTTGCAATTAAAAAACACAAGAAAAGAACCGCACGGCCAGGAAACGTTCGACCAGTTGTAGAGCCATGTGAAAACACGAGATGGCGGCGTTAGCTGCTTTTGGCGATCAGCGACACGCCATCGAGCCCACGGCATCACCTCAACTCGCTTTTCCGTTTTTTATTGTTTGTGCGCTAGAACGACGCTCGAGCTTTATTCTCTCGGACAAACATGGGGCGGTCTGTTCCGTCCAGCGTCTTAGGCATCTTACTATGTGCGTAACACATAACACAATCGGCTTGGCAAGTAACAAAGGACGTGTCATCAGTGAGTTAATGAAACCCATAGGCTTGCGTGCACCCCCCTCCCCCAAATCTTCTTACTTTACTCGCTCAACGTGCACGCATAAAACGGCAAACGCTTACGTTCGCATACTTAAACGGGAGATACCCTGGCAAATAACCACGTGAAAGAGGAGTCGGCGGTGGCAAAAAGGAACGTCGGAGCGGCGGCGAGTACAGCGGCTTCACTGAAATGAAAACTAGAGGGGGGAGCGCGTATTAGACATTAATGCTTCGCAGTAATAAGGTATTCCTTGCTTGTGCGTAATCCTGCTTCTTTTCAAAAAGGTGTTCTAAATACAACTTTTGAACAGAGTGTGACTAACATGATGCGGTTGTATCATCATGCATGAAACCTTTTCTGACTGGGTATCTTTGAGTCGTCTCATGTAGTCGAATCGTAACTGCGGAGGCTTTGTAAACATCCATAAACGTAAAGAATATACCATGACTTCTCAATACTTTATTGATGCGCAACTTCTCAAGCCACACATGGCCGCTTCAAAAACGAAACAAAAGTGCACAGAAGAGAAGCAGCTGTCATCATAAGAATTCGTAGCATCCTTACATTGCTCCGAATCGTCTGTCACTTGTTTAGTGCCATACGGTTCGGTGAGTGATAGCTTTCCGACGAAAGGTTGTGTTCCTATTTGACGTTTCTGTTTTGTCCAAATATATTCATTTTATACTTCACACTGTTGTATGTCGGTGTAACTCATAAACGCATACAGGATCGCCAAGTTCTGCGGAAATCTTGGTCTTTTACGGCAGTATCTTACTAACTATGCGATGATGAGGGTTTCTTGATATGCTTCTGATTCCAGCAGTTTCCAAGTAAAGCCTTTGCAAATCACATCGTAGTAAACACTTTTTAAAAAGCTGTTCGCCTTTGTGGATGTGGTACACCACATTCAAGTACTCAATCTTTCATTGCATGTTTCCTTACTGTTACATTCAAGAACGTTACACTCTAAATAACATCCCAAGTGTAGGGCAGCTGCCGGAGGCTACAGGTAATCCTGGTCACTGGCGCAAAAAAAAAACATAGAAATTGTGTAGTTATTTGTATTATACGTGCTACGTGGAAAGCACTCAACGTAGCCTTTCGCCCCAAGGACTTTCTAACTGAAAACGACTTTCATGCTTTACGTCGTGGTTCCTCACCATAAAAACACCCAGCAATAGATTCGCCAAAACCAAACCCCTGAATCCTGCGCCTTAGACCTTACAAGCTTAACATATACAAGCGAAAAAAAAAGGCCGTAACGTTCACATCACTGAAGCACGCGTGAACAAAAACAAGAAAAAAACAACGAAACTCTACAAAAATAAACGACCAACTTGCAGAGATGGCATCCAAGACCCCAATGGAGCCATCGAGAAGGAATCGTCATGATCGATGAAGGTGCCCACTCCGCCAGTTCTATGTTCGTAAGGCTAGTACGGCGAAACCGGAGTTTTAAAGTGGCCCTGCCAAATCCACACGGTGAAACCACTCAAGAGCTTCGGTTGCCCGGCGGCGATTCCAAGCATCGAGCAAAAAGCTTTTTTATTGTATGCCTTTGACATGTATTTTTTAATGGCAGCGCGTCTGTTTCTGCAGCATCTTCTGCGCAACTTTTTTGCGCAGCTGCTGAAGTTATTTTTCATGCAGCGTAATGTTTTGAGAGAAGGTGCCGCAAGTCGTAAACGAGAATATTTCTTTCAAACTTTCTCGGCGTGAAATATTCTCGCGGCCGCATTATTTTACAAATAATATGACAAGAAAACTCTTCGTCGTGAAGGTAGATGTAAACCAGCAATTCTTGCGACCCCCGAAGAGATACGAAGTTTTGGTCTACGCTAGCGAACATGAGTGATAAGTTTGAAAAGTCACGACAAGTGGCGACGTCTTTTTACTTGCATATAAGCGCTGCGCGGTAACAATAGGCTAAGCGAAAAGTCGTGCCCGCATCGCTCAATGTCGCAATTTCTGGGTCAAATGGAATGCACCCCCTGTTTCTTCACTTACTTTGGACCACTGGTCCAAGAAGTTTGTCATCTAGTAGATGTTTTTCTGAATGAGACCCCTTCAAGGTTTCCCTGTGCATTATAAATGCTGCTGGCAAAAAAAGAATTCAGCTTCAATTCATTTAGATGGTTAAGAACTTTAGAGAAAAGCTGATTTAGTCAGCTCGTACGGATCACTTTCTACAATTTTTCGAAGTTTAAGACTGCAATTGTTTGTACTTTGTATAAATGACCTCTTCATCGACCGAACCTCGTTTATTTATTGTATGAGGACATAATATTGGGTTGAAGTATGCGCCGTCCTTCTTTTGACAGCCCTGGAAAAAATTGAAGCATGGAAGTATAAGCTGCAAACCAAACCAGTAATATCAGAAAACAAGTTAATACAGAAGGTGAAGCTCAGAGGGTTGTTGATGACGCTACTCTTTATATGTCGCAACAAAGGCACCCGTCATTTTTGGCCTCCGATTTTCGACGGTGAGCCTTTGCGCTCTTCGCGCCGAGCGGCGTCGTTCGCAGCTGTTTCGGCGCTCAATCGAGGAGCCGTCACCGGCGTCGTTTGAGCCGAATGTGTTTCCTTTGTGTCGATGCCAACGAGGCGACTTTTCGTGTGTGGAAATGATGATGCGCGCGGCAATACCGACAAAAATTGGGTTCCGGAAAGTATGTGTTTTGGGGGACAGAGCCGAAAGAAAAAAGGTTGCCGTATTTATGAATGGAGTCGCGGAGTTTGAAGGCGTGTCCGCACTGATGTGCTGCGCACACGATTGCACGAAATTACCACAAAGAACAATGCGTTTCCAGGTTCGATAAACCAGAATGTGTACTCAGGAAATGGAGACAAACAAAATATTGGCATGTAACGAAACTTACCCTTTTTACCTGGCACCAATATAATTCCGCCAATTAGTGACTTGATTACTTGTCTTGTTCGTTATGTCTCAGGAATCCTATGTATCATACTAGTTTGGTGAAAGAAGCAACTGTAGGCACAAGAGCATTTTTGGGCCACTTGGTAGTTTTACGGATACAAGTTATGTCATGATGTGAGAATGGCGCTTCGACCATGAGCATTCATTAGGACATTGAGATTCGTAATTGCGAAAATAAACACCACAAGCAAGTTTTACTGTATATATTTAGTTGTCGTGGAACTAGGTTATCCAAATATATTCGACTGCCGTCCGAAAAAGGTTCTGCAGCATTGAGAAGCAGACAATGCCTCTATAGAGAGAGCTAAATATTTGTCAAACGCACAAGATTCCGATTCCCGAAGTACGTATAATAACAATCTCTGCACGATTCGGAGGGGTCTTATAACGTACCACTTTAAGCGATAATAACTTTTAAAGTTATTTTGGGTCTGTGCAAAGTGAACTGAGGTGATCAAGCTCTGGCGAATTAGACTCAATCTCGTTTACAAGTGCTGCATACTAAACGTACTCTGCGTAACTTTTGATAAATGCTTCGGCTCTTTTCTACGCGCATGGAAGCACTGTCATAGCTTGAGGTATCGCTAGCACGGAGCTGAACAGCAAAGCAGAATATGGCCAATATGCGGTTTTCTTTTGCAGCGATTTTTTTAAAGTGCGTATATAATGCGTTTAATCTGGCAGCTGACATAGAAGCCTGCGATACCCCTTCCACCATTTGTATGACCTTATTAAATCCCGCAAAAAATCCTCAGATCCCTAAAGAGAGAAAATTACAATGCTTTTAAATGGACTGATTGGCGTGCAACCATAATGTTTGGTTTGGGTTCTTTTTGGCCCCGTAACTTAAGTACTGTATACTTTTGTTCACCACTTTGTGAAATTGTTTGATTTCCAAGAGGAGTTGAAAAGAGTGCTTCGGTGTTTCTCAATAACTGACACGCCCAATGAATGCAGCCATTGCGCAACAAATATACCAACGCAGAAATACGGCGCTGAAATCACGAATGGCGGCAAACTAAGCATTATGGCCACCTGAAAAGATACGGCAGTGACGGGATTTGAGCCCAGATAAGCGCGATAAGAGAAAGATTACGAAACCATTACACTATGCCCATGCCACCTGTGAAGAGTGCGTTCGATGTACAGTCATGGACAAATGGAACTTGATCATTAAATATGAGCCGGAAGAAAAAAAATCACGCGATTTCTTTCCATGCAAGACAAATTGACTCATGGCTTAATACAGTAATGAAGTTAGGAAATATGGCTTTCTATATATAGAAAGAGCGCGCTATTATTTGACCTCGACGAACAGTGTTTTTCTCGTTTTTGTGTGATCTGGTTTGTTTTCGAATTAGCATTTCATTTGTCTGAGACTGTACCTGAAGTATGAATGAACGGCTACCAAGAGGAGAACTAGTGGATGGGAACGCAGGTATGCACCGGCCTAGCGTGTCCATTGGCTACAATGCGTCATGTGGCTCCAAAACAACAATGTCACAGTTGCCACATAGCCAGCCAAACTGCTGGCGGAGAGGCGAGAAGGATGGTGCACCAAATGGCTGACCTCACCCAGCGCCGCAACAGTTACTAGCGGGTGAGGGCGCAAAGTGCCGGGCATGATCGCACACAGTGGCAAAGCAGAGGTTGCCGTCGCTTCTCACGACTAGGAAAAAAACGGTGACGGCCACAATATCTGGATATGCATTCGGTGTCCCATGATTCCTACAGAATTCATTCGGACATAATATTTTCGCGGTTACAACTTGAAGGCATAATTGAGTGTCTTTGAAGTTTCTGTGAATAAATTTTGAAAGTCTTTAAAGGGACATTATATGCTGAATGAAATTTGGTTTTAACTCAAAGATCATACATTTTGTAGCACTCTCAGATTATCTTCGACGGGCAACGTCGCACTATTTACCGAGAAAGCCACAAAAAAAACCTAGCATTTCTCTAACAGGATGGCAAGTTGGGCGAGTTGGTGTTGATTCATCTCGAAAACAGGCGCGAAAGACGTAGACTAAGAAGAGAAATACACAGAGACGACGCGCGTCGTCCAGTGTATTTCTCTTCTTAGTCTACGTCTTTCCGCGCCTGTTTTGGAGATGGCTTTCTCTCTCCCGCTTCCCTTCTTTTCTGTGACGTAGACATCGTGTCACAAAACAGGAGCGAGGCAGCGGTGTGGTCTCGCAACAGTAGCTTTTACGTCACCAAGCCATGGCTGACCACCGAAAACGTTTCTTTGACCGAGGAAGCTGGGTTTCATTTTTATTATTTGTCACCAATCTAACGAACAATGCTTCTACCCGCTACAGCGGCCGTTGTGCCCGCCTACACCGGAAACCTAGACATCACGCCTTCCGCGAACAAGGCAGCGACAATACTGTTTCAAATATCGTGCAAGAGCGGCTGCCCGGCTAGGCGTCGCTCAAGCGGCAACCATCATCTCTGTCGTCGGGCGATTAGAGAACTGCGCGGGCCCCCATTTCTAGTCCCGGTCCGACCCGGCCCGATAGAGACTCGACCCGGCCCGGCCCGGTCCCGACAAATTTTTAAAATTTATGACCGAGCCCGGCCCGAGCCTGATAATTTTTTTAATCTGAGCCAGAGCCCCCCGAGGGTTCGGGATCTTCAGGTTACATATTGTGTCAACCTTTCAGGTAATCACGTGTCCACTGTATTATGCGATAATTTAGTTTGAGCATTATAACTGATTATTTAACGCTGTGTGAGGAACCTAGCCAAATGTTTCACCCAGCATCAATTTCAACCACGGTATTTAAAGAAAGTGTGAGGTCACCAACAGTTGCTTTTAATTAAAAAAATGGAGAGACATTCTGCCGTAATCTTTCCTGTTTTCGGGGAAAATAATCTTGAGCTTTAGGACACATATACTTTAATTTGAATAAAATGACCTCTAGAAGGTTGCAGCATACATAGGTTAAAGGATTCGAACGGTCCTTAGCGGCAGTTTGTCGGTCTTCACCTTTATGGGTTGGTTACTAATTATTATTGAGAACGAGAGAATGTGATGGTCTTGAATTATCTCTAAACTGGTAAAATTACCTCGAAAAACAATGTGGCCAAGGGTCAAGATATGTCGGTGATATGTCTTCATACTACATCCTCCTTGCTTCACTCAGTTCAGCCCACAGAAACGACGATAAAATGTATGTCTTAGAGTAATTTTTCTATTCTTTTCCTTTTCTTTGACTGTCACATGCGCCAATAGGTGTATAATACTTTAATTATATAAGGTTTTTGTTTATTTTTTTTTCCTCAATGAAGCAAATTTGGATATACAGAGCGTGGAAAGTTTTTAAGATATCGACATTGCATTCGGGCCCTTTCGTCAGCGACCGTGTCAGAGAACAGCATAATAAATCAAATTTGATTGTATAATCGAGCTTATTAAAGCTGTGAACTTATAAGCAGCTGAATGTTCGCACGGTACGCCACCGTAAATGCTTATCTCTACCGAAACGGGTTTGTGTCGTGATGCTCACTGTTCAACTAAAGAGTTCTTACTGTCGATGTTAACAGCAATAAAAACTGATTTCGCTATGGAACACAAGTATCCGGTTTTACATGCACTGTTATAGCGCTTTCTATTGGGCGAACAGCACTTCGAACTGCACCCAAAGTGCTCTCGCGAGTTCTGGCGTCTTCCAGTGGTCGGGAGGAGCAGGGGCGTTGTGTTTCATTGGTCGAGGAGGAGCACTTTTTTGGCGCCGCGAGCAGTTCTCGGTGCTCCGTCGCCAGCGGCGGAGTAACAGGGAACGCCGAGGAAGTCACATGACCTCTTTTACGTCATTTCTGGTTTTATCCCCGGGTGGCGGAGGAAAAATGGCGGAATCCAGCAGCCGCGGTAGTCGCTCAGTTCGTACGGCAGCAGCTAAGCGCGGCCGTCTGGACAAGAA